>JAXGGA010007535.1:0-62050 GCA_038373865.1 Uloborus plumipes
GATGAATATTTTCATCACAAATGTGGCTCTCAAACTAAGCAAAGTAGCATTTTAACACTGTTCTTGGCGATTTCGGCAAATTCAAACTGATTACTTTAAACTTCATGCCAAAAAGAATTTGAAAAAGTTATAGATTTTTCGTGTTACAGCTTTGAATTTGTTGCAGGGGACTGTTTGAAAAAACTCCGGACAGAATTTACATGACAATTTTAAGTTTTAGAAATACGTAATTATACCTCATTTCATGAGAAAAATATAGCTTCATTATTCTATTTTTAAATAGTAATTGCCAAATTTATGTAGTGTTAATAGGTTTTTTGAAATACTACATTTAACAGTTAGACTATGGGATTGGGACAGCCAGGGGACTGTGATTTTGGCGCTTAGATAATTTCTAGAAAAAAATATTAAATTGTTATCACTCCAAATACAATTGGGCCACAAAGTATTAATGCTTTACTTGTATTAAGAGCGATAATTACTTTATTACACTTTATTATTTTTAAAACACTTGGTCCGGACAGCCAATTACCAGTTTACAGAGAATCACCCATATATCTTGATTCAGATGTTTAAGATACTGGGAATGCTCAAATACTAAGTTCAACAATATCTCCATATATTATTTCTCTAAGCCGAATCCTATACCCGGTCGAAACTCGCTCATTTCTTTATCGAATTGCAAGAAAATTTATGATTTTGAAGCTTATCCCGCGGGCTATTGACGAAAATTAGACCCACCCTCTAAAAAGTGTCAGTTCGTTTTTTATTCGAACTTCAATTTTTGGGCACAAAATTGACTCTATCTAGCGAAATAATTGTCGTATCGTCTCCATTTTGATTTCATTCGAAAGATTAAAAAAAATGCGTTCTTTAGAACGTTTCTCCGCTAGCGCCGCGTAACGAGAATCTCGAAAATCCACGTTTAAGCGACTTATAAGCGATTGAAGTTTGAAAAAGTTAAATTTTTTGCTCAACGGTTAAAATATCGTTACCATTGCTGTTCAAATCAATTTTAAATGCGACATTTCAAGCCAAGGCTTAGCTTGGTAAACCTTAATTGTAACTTTTGTTGTTTCAAAATACTATGGTAGTTTTGCGATAACGTTAGTATTTAGTTTAGTAGTAGCCTTGGGTATTTGATTTTAATATAGGGTATCACTTTTGTAATATTGCGGAATTCCGCACGGGTCACCTAGTTTAGTTTTAGTGGGCTTAGTTAAATATGTTGTCCTGATAAATGCAATAGCTATTAGGATTAGGAAACTTTAAAAATCAAACTTTTGTCTTCTTATTAGATCACAATTCTAAATTTTTATTTCATTGCAAAAATACATATACACATGTATTAGCTACTGTGTTTTTGTTTGTTTAAAGATGTCGCTGTTGAATTTTAAATTTAGTTTGCAACATGGAATGAATTTTATAGCAAAAAATGCGTAGATGTTGTTTACATAGATTTTCAAAAAGCTTTCGATAAGGTACCGCATGTAGCACTACTCAGCAAATTAGCTGGTATAGGGGTAGGAGGTAAAATTCTAGTTTGGGTTAGGAATTGGTTGACAGGAAGGAAACAAAGAGTAGTTGTTAGGGGTAACTATTCTAAATGGAGTGAGGTTTTAAGTGGGGTTCCCCAAGGATCAGTTTTAGGTCCCCTTTTGTTTATTATTTTTATGAATGACATTCATGAAAATGTTTCTGGAAACATGAATTGTTTTGCCGATGATGTCAAACTTATGGGGGTTGTAGAAAATGACGAACAAATAAATCAGCTGCAACAGGATTTGGATCATATTACTAAATGGGCAGACAAGTGGGGTATGGCAGTTAATGTTGGGAAATGTCAAGTGCTGCATTTCGGTCATGGAAATAAGCATACAAGCTATTATTTACAGGGTTCAGTCATTAGTAGGGCAGATAATGTTATGGATCTAGGTGTCTTAATAAATCAGGATTTCAAGTCCAGTCAACAGTGCAGCATAGCTAGTAACAAAGCCAATAGGATGCTTGGGTTTATTAATAGATCTATTTCAAACAAATCTAAGAAGGTTCTTCTGCCTCTATATAGAAGTTTGGTAAGACCTCATTTGGAGTATGCTGTTCAGTTTTGGTCTCCTTATCTGAAGAAAGACATTAATTTATTGGAAAGGGTACAAAGAAGGGCTACAAGGTTAGTAAATGGATTTTCTAATTTAGACTATGATTCCAGACTTAGAATGCTTAATATGTATAGTCTTGAGCAAAGGAGAACCAGAGGGGACATGATTCAGTTATTTAAATTTATTAAAATGAATGATGTTGCAGGGTTGGAGTTTTGCAAGGAAAGCAGGACAAGGGGTCATTGTTTTAAGCTGTTTAAACCTCAGGCGAACCTGGAAATTCGAAAAAATTACTATTTTAGCAGGGTAGTGGGAACTTGGAACAGCTTACCGGAAGAGGCGGTAAAGAGCAATGGAGTAGATGGCTTTAAGAGGGCCATTGATCTTCATTGGGGTCTTTAATTTGACTAGGACCAGCCAAGTTGGGCCCTGAGCCTGCTGCTGGTCGCCACATTTGTATTTGTATTTGTATTTGTAAACTCATTAAAGCTACATGTGAACACATTAATTTTCAACATTTTGCAAATTCAGCTTTCTCTCAAATTAATTCGAAAAAAATTCACTACAAAGGGACTTAGTCAAAACATTTGCATCAAAATCATGAACGTTAATTTGGACTTTACTTACCTTAGCAGTTATCAATCGCATTTTTCTTGAGGAACACATCTGCACAGGATTTCTTCAGAAATAAGCTGTACGCATGTAAAAAACGAGCCAAACGAAGAGCAATCTTTCGATTAAACCACATAAAAAATTTATTTTACACTCATAAAAGAAAAATTAAAATAATATTGCATCAACAAATAACACGATTCAAACGTGGACGGGAAAACAACAGGAAACGAATCGTTGCCAGATTTCATCGAAACTGATATACCGATAATGGGCAGGATCGGCCGTTTATCATTGGCAGAGATCGGCCAATGCCGGCAAAAGGGTGCGTAATTTATTTCTCTATCGTGAATTATAATTGCTTATAATATTAAAAAATGAGTTTTGATCCCTTCTGTTTTCGCATTTAAAAGCAAAATGTAACTCAAGGAAATGATCTGTTAAGTATTACCACTTCTACGGAATATCAGGTTGCCAATACTGATCTGCTTTGGCCAAAAGCGGCCAATGTCGGCAGAAATATAATTAAATCCATTTCTGTACCATTAAAAAATGCACTTTAAATGCTTTCATATGTCTCTGCTAGCTTATAAGTTCGTGTTAAAATACAAAATTCCCTTCAAAAAGAAGATATATTAAGTCCCTCTAATTAATAGCATCGTTCAGCAATACTGCCCAACATTGGCCAAAGTCGGGTAAAAACGTCCGATTTACGCCAATACATACCATTTTTGGCCAATGTTGGGCCGATATTAGCCAAAATTGTTGTGCTGCTGGGGACATTTTTAAAATTATTAATGGAAAAAGAACGAAACAAATAAACGAAATAAAAACGTAACCATGGTAACAACATTAAAAGTTGATTTCCGTTGATAAAATAAGGCAGGGATTCAAGTGAAACAGGCAATCGCAAATTACAATCGCGACTGGAAATGAATTACATTAGAACGTTTCTTGATAAAAACATCGTGACGTCAGCGTGACGTTTGCCTATGAAAAACGAGCTAGATAAAACGTCACAGCTTACTTGGCGAATAAGAGGAGATCGCTGAGTGCTTGTGAGCTCTTATTGGCTCCACCCGTAGTGACGTCATGCCAATTTAAGTTGATGATAATGTAATTCACTTCCAGCAGCGATTGCAATTCGAAGCGATCGCAGTGCTGTTTCACTTGAATCCCTGCCTAATTCATTTCATTAACCATTTTAGAATCGTTTGGCTTGCTTTACTGAAGATAAGCCTTGAATTCCGGGATTCTAAAAACAATTGTTACAGCTCTCCTGATGATCGTAGAAACTTCGAAAAAACTTCATTTTGTGCAGAAAATTTCAAGCTTTCGAATGACATAAGACTTGAAAATGTGTATGAAATATTTCTTCCCTATTTTATCGAATTTTCGCTAAGAATTCGAATAGAAAAAGAACGAAATGGAATTTTCGAAAAATCGCTTCGAGGTGCAAAACTACATGCTACAAACTAATTTTGTGCCAAGTGGCATGAAAATCGACCGAACGGTTTTGGCGCTACGCGCGTAACAGACAGACGGACAGAAAGAAAGAAAGAAAGACAGATCCACCTTCAGCTTTATTATTAGTAGAGAAGATAGAGAAGAGAAGAGAAGATAGAGATAGAGAAAGAGGAGTTAAAGCGACGGTCTCAAAGCCTCGCATGGTCGTCTCACAAACGACCCTACGACGACGTTCAAAGTGCTTTATAAGCAGTGTAGAATAAGCTGTATTTGGCTATTTTCCAAATTAATTTACTTAGCCTTTTCCTGTTTTTTCATTCAGTTCACTTCATTATTAAAAAATTTCAGTAGTAAAGAAATTTGTTTCGTTTTTTTTTCTTTCTGTGTAACCAGAATCACCACCTAAATATTATTTAACGAAATGAAGCAAACTAAATAAAAAATATAAATTAAATCAAAATAAAATAGCCAAATAAAGCAGGTTTTGTTTTGAAAATTCATTGTTGCTATTAAGCACATTTGGAACATTTTTATAAAATCCATTTCTGTGTCTCACATAGTTAAATATGTATTATAATACGCAAATATACATATTTGTTAATATTTTCGCTACTAATTTTAAATATCTTTTTACTCAAGTGTCTACTAATGATTATTCTTCTCCCTTTTTGTTTTCTATTTTTGTAATTATAACTATTATGTAAGTTTAAATATAAAATTTTTAGTTAGGTGTAGTAAGCAATTAATCCCCGATAGTGCTTTTCCAGTATGATTTCCGTTCTTATTCCCTTTCCCCTCCCTCATCCTATCAAAGTAAACTTTTCCTTAAACTTCCATTGATACCCTTCATCTCGTTAAGCTAGAAATGGCAGGTACGGAAGGCTGGTTAAAATAAATAAATAGGTGTAGTAAAACTTTTAAAAGATAGCCACTTATTCAAACATATTCGGAGTTTTTCAGTTTTTCATATAGAAGGAACAACTCAGTCAGAATTTTCTTGTGCTATATTGCAAGTGGTTTGGAAAAATATTAAGGGGTTTTACAGTACCTTTCTAACAAATTTCTTTAATTTAAGTGAAAAAGTTAATTCTTTGAAATATTTGTTTCTGCACTTGTTTAACAATCAATAATTTATTTTCAAACATTAAAAATTTTGAAAACTTTTTTTGAAAATTTGAAAAATGTAAGAAAATTTTCATTTTTTAAAAACCCCCAAGGCTTTTTTGTTTCTGCACTAATTTCAAAATTTCTTTTTGCGAAATGATCACAAGGATTACCTCAACAAATCTGTGCATTCATTTTCTTATATTTTGATTAGAAAATATTTTGTGACCTTTTATATAAAAAATTCTTAGAAAATTTTGTTCTTCGAGGTTTAACAAACTCTAAAAATTTTTGTAATTTATAAAACGCTTATTCAATGCACAGTTTTGTTAAATATATTATCTTATTGCAAAAAATATTGCTTTAAAGTTATATCTTTAATAGAAAAAATTCCTCAGTATTTCCAGTAACATAGAAACACTAAAAACTGATCACCGAGAAAAAGCACTTTAAAGTTTGGCTTTTCCATTAGAACACATAGCAAGCATGCCCTAAAGTCACTCATAACTTTTTAAATAACTAAGCTAGAACAATGCTATTTTTTTCTGAGTGTTTTAAATAACTTTTACTTTTGAAATAAGCAATAAAATTTTTTTTGGTCTTTTGGTCATTTTTGAAGTACTGTAACCCCTTAATCTTATTACTAATACAATTTCAAATTGCCTGAACTAAATATGAAAAAAAAAAAAAAAAAATCTTTTTTTGATTACAATATATAGCAGCCCCTAAATAGCTTGGTTAGGATAAAAATGTAGATTTAAAAAAATGCCTTTTGCCAGGTGGTCACAAAGCTTGCTGAAGTTGAGAAGACAACAATGGACAAGAGAGAGCAGTTCAAAAAGAGCAACAAATGTTAACTTTCCTCTTCTTCCAGTGGTGTAGTTAAAAAATATATGTTGGGAGGGTGGGGGGCATTTTTTATCGGTTAGATCAGTGGCGTAACTACTCGTTGGTTTCAGGGGCCCAGATAACCACATACGTCCGCAGGATGTCCTATAAGGATCCCACAAATCCTTTATAGGACATGTCCTTCAAAGGATCACAAAAGGCGTCCTTTGGATTGCCTATGTGGGACGAGTTCTCTCGAAATGTAAAGATCCCACATCTGAGTGTAGATGGACATCCAACTGGTATCCCATACAAGACGAACTACTAAAAGCCGGTTTTCCGCACATGCGCGCTAGCATAGCACCCATGCTGTCGCCCGGGAATTGCGAATATTTACACCACCATTTTGAAACGTGCTGCATGTTCTCTGTCTCTGCTTCGTGAAGCTTTTATGCTATAAATTTGCCAAGGTAAGTCTAACTATTACACATGTTTGTATTTAAAATTGTTTTTGAAGGATAAACATTAAACCAATGCAGCAGTAGGATATTTGTTGAATAGAAAATTCTTTTCAAAAGAAACTTTTAGTGCGATCTTTAAGAAAAAGCAGTTTAGCTTGAAATGCATTTTAGGTTTCGACATATTTAATGTTAATAGTTTACAGAATAAAGTAAAAAAGCTTGTTGTTTTTTTTCCTGTGCCAGAGGATAAAAAACTATTGAAAAGTAGAGTCCAGACGACCTGTTTAGGATAAAAAGGGATGGGCAAAGGAAGGAGACGGATCTGCGAAGGACGTCAGAGCATCCTATGACAGTCCAGCAGTGGTCTTAAGGATGCCCGCAGGACGTGCGTAAGATTTAGAGTGTCCCGTGATAGTCCTGCAGTTGTCCTGAAAATGTCCGTTTAAGACGTCCTGTGGACGTAAAAAAAAGTGGATTTTGGATCACCTGCGGACGTCTACAAGACGTTTTTCGGTAAATTTGGGATCTCCTGCGGAAGTCAGAGAATCCTATGAATGACGGCTTCTGGATGTCCAGTGGATGTCTTTGTGTTATCTGGGGGGGGTTATATTCTAAATCGTCACGAGGGTAAAAAAACGGCGGGGGGGGGGGGGCAACTCCTTTTTACCCAAACTTTGCATGTATGTATGTGTGTATATATATATAATACGCACTTGAAAATGCGTTCTTCCGAAGTTCGAAAAACTGGACAGCTTTTTAAAGAGTAAAGAAATATTACTGTAGAAAAATGGAAGGGGAGTCCGGGGGTTCGCCCCCGGAAATTTTCATAAATTGTACCTCTAAAAATTCCATTCTAGACTATTTTGGTGATAAAGCAGTAAGTAACCGCCCCTAAGCAAAGGCTAAGGCAGAAACATGCAATACATCGCCAACTCGACCATTTCGATCCATGGACAGCTGTTTCGAGCTTATTCTGCTCTCATCAGCAAGAAATACGAAAGTAGTCGAGTTGGAGGTTGTTTTTTTGGCTCTCTTTGCTATATAAGAGGATTTTTGCCTCCAACTCGACTACTTTCGTATTCCATGCTGATGAGAGCAGAATAAGCTCGAAACAGCTGTCCATGGATCGAAAAGGTCGAGTTGGCGGTGTATTGCATATCTTGGTGATGTTCGATCTCTTCCTCAGTCAGTAAAACACGATTGCCGGCCATTTTAAATAATGTGAAAGAAAATAATAGGATACAGAAATTCTTCCCAGCGATTTTTTCGAAATTTCAGTTCCAAACACGCAATTTCAGACGAATTTCGATCATAATGGGAGGGTTAGAGGCCTACCTCCGGAAATTTTTGACATTTATTTCCTAAAAAAGACAATCCTCAATGATTCTGGGAAGGGGAGGGGGGTGGCAATGAAATCTGTAGCACAATGATATTCGCTGGATAATCGTACTTTTTCATTCTAGAACTTTTATATTTTTTCATCGCATTTTTGGACCAACGTTTCGGGGGGGGGGGGGGGTTGTCCCCAAAACACCCCCCATAGGTACGCCACTGGGTTAGATGCCAAGGTGGATGAACTTTTGTTGGGCCAAATAAGTTCGGTTCAGATTACTTATGTGTAAGTCATGTAAAATTTGGTTCTCCTCTCACACAAAAGTTAAAACATTTGCAAAGTAATGGTTTTACAATAAGAATATTTTTGGGATCCTGCATCTCCCAAAAATGCGGGGGGGGGGGGGGGGGGGCGCTTCATCCATGATTTGCCCCTTCACGCAAAACTGGGAAATAGAGAATCTCACTATCATAATCGAATCCAGCTTTTGGTTTTCAGAAGGGGTCATTTCTAGGAGGGGGGGAGGGTTTATAAGTTATTTTATGGAACCGTGCCAATTTCTATTATTTTCAAATGGCACTTTTGAAGTTCTTTGTACATCAGATCAAAAAATGATTACCAATATCAATTTTTATGTTAACATTCCACAGAAATTCAGCTCTATTTTTTGACATAAAGAATCAAAAACTCGGTCAAGAACGTCGATGATTTTAAAAAGTTAGCCAATTAACTCCGACACAAGAAAAATGTCACCTACAACGCTATTGAAGAAAAACTATACTTTTGCACAACATCTTTTCACCATAAAACCATCCAATATAAGATAGCTCAAAAAAATTGTTGAAATTTCTGTCTAATATATCAAATTTAAAACAAATTATCTCCATTAGTTTTGTAGCTATTTTTAAAAGAAATCCCATTTGTAACAAGCAAAATTTCTTTTCAAACTAATAAATATAACAACTAAAATGGATTTCCTGTTTGAGTTTTTATATATATATATATAATTCCAAATTTATCTAGATCTACCATATCTGTTCACTTTATTACTGAATTGTATGTAGAATTATTCCGTTTTGACAAGTGAGAACGTTATTCCACAAAAGAAATTCCCTCACCATATTTTAGCAGCGTTAAAAGAACACTAGTCCCATCCTTTGTATGCAAACGTTGTCGCACTCTCCTGAAAAGTAACGAAAATGGACTTTTGTGAGTCTGGCTCTGATGTACAGATAAGATAATGAAAATGGAGAGAAAAGAAAGTCAAAGATGGTCATGAGAGAATGCTGAAAAAGAGCAATGTAAGTTTTATTTTTCTTTCATAATCCATTATTTTATTTGCTTCTTGTCTTAGTGTTTGCAAAAGGGAACCAAGTCTATTTTGTTCAGACATTAGATTCCGCCTTTTTCAATATTCTAGTGAATGACCCTGTAACTACAAGAAAATGTAAATTTTCAATTCTTGCTTTATTATGACTTTTTATTTTAAAATGTTAACTATGCTTTTTTCTGTTTTTAAACATTAAAAATGCCTAATATCCAATGTTTTATGCCATTTATTACTTTACAGTTGTGAAATTTAAGTATATTATTGTAACATTGAAAAAAAAAAAAAAGAAAAACACTGAAATTGTTTACAATATTCTTAGTTTCTCTAAAATCTCTTTAAAATGAAGCAAAAATTGAGAAAGTGATTCTAGCACGGTAGAATCTTGTTTACCCAGGTTTCCAGTTGATCTGGATCAAATATGAAATTTTTTGTTTCAAGTTCAATGTTTAAAATTCGATTCGTGATAGCAAGAACATAACTATGGGTATATTGCCAACCATAGGTTGTTATTTAATGTATTAATACTAAGTGTTTTTGTGATTGAGCTGCATCTGAACACAGAAAACAGTGGACTTTGTTAAGAAATGAAGTGCATTTTTATTAACCGACTTCAACAAAGGAGGAGGTTATACAATTCGTCGGAGAAATTTTTTTTTTTTTTTGGTATGTTACAAGATTACTCGAAGATGCCTGGACCGATTTCAAAAATTCTTTTTTTGTTAGAAAGGTCTTTCTTTCCGATTGGTCCCATCCTCTCGTGGTCCGGGTTCGATAACGGGAACCTGCAGAAATCTTTCGAAAAAGAAATTGGGATCACAGTAATCGTAATAATGACCATTTTGAACGCCAGGCTTCTCTGGATTGCATAATGAAATTCATTTCTATGGTCTTTTTGAAAATTTTAAACCGAGTATCTTTCTATGTCCTGCTTTTTTCTCCTTAACTCCAACGAACTGAAAGTCGTACCAGGTACTAATTGATTCGTAATATTTCAGGTTTTATTAGTCTTAATTTACATAAGTTTTGATAAAGGAATTCTGAAGAAAGTGAGGAAAATCTCCAAATTTTTGCTCAAATTTAAAGCGATTTGTCCTAAATGATTAAATATGAAATACATTGTTACAAAACGTGATTGATATGAAACAGTTATTATAATGATAATGAAAATTTTGAATGAAGGCTTAACTGAAGCAAACATGAAACTCATTAGCGTGCCACGTACGTAATACGTCGTAAAATTTTATGAACCGCCAGCATCTAGTGTTGTTTTGAAATATAAATTAGTTGAAAAGCCGTTAATATTTAGCCTTTGATTAAACTAGTACACAAATAAATACCAGAGAATAACAAGGATTATTTTTTAGTGTCAATCGTTTAAAATTTTAGACGGGTTGATACTTTCTTTTTTTTCCTTACATAGTTTATTTTATGAAGCATTTGCTTAAGCAAATTAGGTGAAGTTTTGTAATGGAAACATTACCTTATTTCATATGTACATTTACACTAAAAAGAATAAAATAAAATATTTTTGGAAAAAAAAATTGAACCGACTTCGGAACTTCACTCGGCAAGTGCTCTAAAAAGTAAAAAATAATTTTATTCTTTGAACACCATCGACACTACATTTAAACATAAGTTTTGAAGTCGGTGCAAAAACTATAGGTGAAATGATGTTTAACTACATTTTGCCAACATTTTTCAGAGAAAACCATTGAAAATTAAGAGCTGAATATTTGTACCATTACATAAATATGTGGTTGTCAATGTAGTGTATGCTAATGCGATTAAAGAACCTAGATTCATTGCAATTTATATATATAGTTAAATTATCGTTTCGTATGATTCTATATAGTGTTTTTGCACCGACTTCAAAACTTATGTTTAAATGCAGTGTCGATGGTGTTCAAAGAATAAAATTATTTTTTACTTTTTAGAGCACTTGCCGAGTGAAGTTCCGAAGTCGGTTCAATTTTTTTTTCCAAAAATATTTTTATGCATAATATTTAATGCCTAGTAAAGGATTCTAAGTCATTTTATTACATACTAGCGGTACCCCGCGGTATAAAATTAAAAGGTCATTTGGTAATAAATTGATACGGTAGAAAGAATACTCAATTTTAGTTATAATTCATCTGTAATTCCTTAAAAGTATGATATAAAAATAAGCCGAAAGAGAAAATATGATCAATTTTGTTGCTTACAGAGATCAACAGAAATATTACCAAAGTTTAAAAGAAGAAGGAAGTTTTATTTCCTAGCTTTAAAAACAAAATAATACATTTTTCGAAATGAAACATTTTAGAAAGAATATTACAATACCGCAATTTAGACGTTATTTTTATAATTTACCGAGTTTTAATTCCTTAAAAACTGAGAAAAGAAAAGCAGACGATTTTTCAAACAGTTAAAACATTTTATTTAACTCATTTTAATAAAGCTTGGAGTTTGGATTGCAACAAAACCAAACAAATTTTAAAAATTATTAAGGGAAAAAGAACGACACAAATAAAAGATATAAAAATATAACCATGGTAACAACATGAAAAGCTAATTTCCGTTGATAAATAATTTATATCATCTTTATTTTCGAATTTCATTCTCGAGCTTAACCACTTTAGAATCATTTGGCTTGCTTTGCTCAAGGTAAGCATTGAATTTTTTGAATAACATAAGACTTGAAAATGTGTATGAAATATTTCTTCCCAATTTTATCGAATTTGTATGAAAAATGAGCTAAGAATAGAAAGAGAACCAAAGAATAGAAATAGAACCAAATAGAATTTTCGAAAAAACGCTTCGAAGTGCACACCCCCATGCTACAAACTAATTTTGTGCTAAATTTTATGAAAACTGACCAAACGGTTTTGGCGCTACGCGCGTGACAAACAGACAGAAGGAAAGAAAGACAGGCCGTTTATTAATACTAGAGAAAGTGACTTTTGAACGGAAAGCATGCCTGTTTAAAGAATTGTACGCTTGTTATCCCTATTGCATAGAGTATCCAGATTGCCACTAAGTTCAACAAATGAGGATGTACTGTACTTTTAAATACCATGAAAAAAGCATGCAATACCTAGTACATTTATACACTCCAGGTTCCTCGTACCTACCACAACAGGAGATTTAACCAGCCGGATAGGCCCTTGAAGAGTGCTGTTTTTTTTTTATCGAAAACAGGAACCGAGCAATACCTGGTTCAAAACTACTGAAGGTATAGACTCAGAATGGGAACTTGGAGGACTTTGAGACCATGAACCTATTTTATGTGACCCAGTCTTTATTAGTGAACTTCTATCAAATGGGATCGAACTTTGGACCCTCTGGTTATATCTTGTACATTTAACTATGGTGAATAATTTTGTTTGAACAAAAAGATTCGTTAAAACAAACGTAGACTGCAGCAAGTTCTTTTGCTTTTAAAGACACCATGAAGAAATTTTAAAGTTTTCTAGTTCTAGAATTGTGTAATGAATCTACTTTTTTTATTTCCCTTTGAATCATCAACATAAAAGATACTTGACTATCATGCAGGATCATTGACCGTGCAAAAAAATGTAAACCATTTATTTTAGTTAAAGGAGCTCATCCATGTACCCAAAATCGATGGTAAATAGACCAAATACTACAGAGCCCCTCAAGAACACCCCCCCCCCCTGGAGTAAGGTTGACGCATGATGAATTTCACATGAGGAAAAAAAAATATGATAATGTCATTTCACATGATTAATACCAACTAGAGAAGGTAATTTTTTGTGATAATTTGACACACAATTTTGTTCACAACAAACATGTGGGGAATTTTTTTTATTAAAATCATTAAGTTCATTACAATTTTTTAAAGATGAAATTCATAATTTATAAATATGTAAATAAGAGATAAATTAACAGAAATATGATTATGTTGAGATGAACATGAAATAGCTCAAACTTCTACTTTGAGATCTACTCAAGCCTAGAACTAAAACTGGTAACAGCAAAATGAACATATTCCTATAAATTCTTTAAAACATAAATATACTTTTTGAAAATCATACATTTGCCATGAAGTCAAGAAACAGAATAGTAAAATAAGACAATGAGCAAAATGATTTTTATTTAAACTTATTGGGCAGGAAAAACTGTACAAGAGTATTTTAACTGAGATACTACTACAATACATGTCAATGGTTTAAAAAATAAACTATTTGTACCTGGATTAAGAGTTTAGATTATTAAAGACTGTTCCGCATATAAAGGAAGCATAATCAAGCTGGATTATGAATGTTTCGTTCACACTAGACGGGAAATACCTCACAGCCGACATGAAATGAATTAAAAACTCACACCATTTTGAAAAAGCTAACAAAATTATTTACTTTCTTTTTGGACAATATTCAATTAAATTGTTTTGATGAATATAAGCTTACAAATATTACACATTGAAATAAGAAAACAGATAAACTATAGATATCATGGTTATAAAAATGTTCATGACAATCTGATAGCAAAAGTTAATGTTTTTTTTCCCTAATGATCTTTTTCTTCACTACATAGTGTTTCACGAAATCAAAAGTGATAAAAGATTGGGCCACAAACATTTACAGCAAGAAATGCTTTGTGTTCGGAAATGTATAACAATTCTGCACTCCAGCAACCAGTAAAATTATACAGAATCTAGTTAATACAACAATGGAAACTTTAAGCAAAACACAGTTCTTAGAGAAAATAGTCAGGAGTACGTCTGGTAACATGCGGCTCTCCTCTTCTTGGCGCTGGATCAAACTGAAGACTGGGGAAAACAAAAATTAATTTAGGAGCAGTAATACAAATAAAATACAGGCTTTACATGATGTCTACACTATAAAATGTTACATGATAACAATTTCTTTTTTGTATTAACTTAAGGAGCTATTACACTGAAAAAGAATCTCACTCAAATATCGATGTAAATTTCCCTTTAATCGTTACATTTAAATCAAGTTTTCATTATGTCTAGCCATGCGTGCAAACTTTGAAAAACTCAAAAATACAAAGGGTTGAAATTTCAAATCCTGAAGCTATATAATATCTAGTAGGAAATGTATCTTTTTGACTGCAATCAGATGCACCAAAATGTCTTTAAACTAGTTTCTCTGTGGCAAATTTCAGTGTGCTTGTTAGATTTTCTGCTCAATGCTTTGCTCCATCTTTCATCAAACAAAATTTTGCCCAACTGGGTCTCACACCAGTCATTATCGCTCTAATATTTTACTTTAAGCAGCTTAGGAAGTTTTACAACTGTGAAAGATTTTGGTTTTCATTTTTTTGTCTGAAGAAATTATCATCACATAATTTAATAGGCTTACAAGGGTTCATGGGGGAGGGGGGTTATGTCACTTCATTTAATGCAAAGAGTTGGAAGAGCATGAGAATGATGCAAAAAATAATTATAAGTGTATATAAAAAGAATTATGAATTTTAGACAAAAATCTGCAAGCATATAATACAAACACAAATCTATATATATAAAATCAAAGTTTGATGACGGCATGGGTTGTGGTCAAACCCTCTCCTGGAAAATTTACGCAACATACAATTATGAAAATTGGTCCACATACTGATCATCTGCACCTCGAGCTTCGATTTCTTGATTTCGTCCTAGATTTCTCAAAATTTAATTAAAACTACATGATTCACAGTGCATTCCTCCATTTTTTTTTTTTTTTGCACTATATGTCATATTACTTATGAATGGCAACAGTCTTAAGAGTCAAATCTTAAGAATAAAATATATTCTCGTGATGTTATTATTATTAAAATGCATTTTCAGTTGGTGGTTGCTGAACTTGGATAAAGTTCAAATAAAGATAAAGATCGAAATCGTCCTGTAATTAATCAAAAGGTTAAAAAAGGAATGTATTATTTTTTCTTTTGTTTGTACATTTACAAATATGATAAAAATTTTCTTATCGCTTTTAATCATTTTGATATTTTAAAATAATCGATTTTAACATTTTCGTATCGTCACGATTCGTTTTTAATCTTTGCTATTTTTTTTGTTTCATTTATATTCTTCAAAGCCACATAAAAACTACCTATTTGGCATTTGGTGATACCGTAAATTAATTTGTTTCTTTAATGGATTTTTGAAAAAAAGTCGAAGCAAGGATTGAAACAAGACTGAAACTTTTATAGAAATGAAGAGTAATCAGCTGAATAATTAAATTACATCATTGAAAGTTAAAAATATGCACCAACTAAAAAAAAGAAAAGAGCTGCTGAATAACATGAGAATTCCTATTAAAAAGTTCGCCAAATCAACTTCAACTTTAAATGCTGCATTAACATGTAACATAATCAGTTTAATAAATATATCGAGTCCCTGATAAATGTCGAAAGTTTCATTAAACAGGGATGAAAACAGTTCCAAGTCAAAAAAGAGGAAAATTTGCGTGGCTTAAAATTCGGATAGATCCCCCCCCCCCCATATTCTGCGAAATTAGACATGCAGGATTTCCTCTTAATTTGTGCCCTGAAATTTAAATTAAATATATTTAAAAGCTCTTAATTACTCATTCACTATTTATTTTTGAGTCATGTACAACAATACAGAAAAAAAGGGGGTAGGGGGTTGCAGTTTTTTATGAATTAGACACGTGTATCTCAAGAAATAAATTCTCTAATTAATAGTACCTGGTCTGTAGTTAGTTTGATAATTTTAAAGATCAAAATAATTTTTCCAATTTTTTGACAAAGATCTTGAATATTTTAACTGTACTTTTTTAATTTCTACCTCCTACAATGGAAGCTTATGTTTTTTCGCAGCATGCCAAAATGGAGTACGTAGTTCGCCGATAACTGCAGGTCATCCTTGAGATTTCAATCCTGCTGCATCCTAAAAACATTTCCATTATTTCGGAAGTTGGAAAAAATTTCAACCTCCACAACTTAAAATCAACTTATTTTAAGCTTCATTTTAATAATGGATGAACTTTTATTTTATTTTTTTTTTAAACTTGATGCACCATTAATTGTTTGATCGCGGAAAGAAAGAAAAAATACAAAAGGCGGAAGATCGCAGATCCGCGGAAGATTTTCATCCCTGATTAAAATGCAAAATTGGAGAAAGAGGAGAATTTTTATATCCTAAAAATTTGGCAACAATTTAAAAAATGAAAAACTGCCAAAAATCTCAGTTATTAAAACATTCTCAAAAGCATTTTACTTTTTTCCCCCAGAAGCCATCAGCTTTAACATACATGAGGACTGCGTACTATGCGCTTTGCCTTCTGACAAACACAGGACGGGCAAGGCGGGATACGAACCCGCGACCACTTGCTTACGAGGAGAGTATTCTACCTCTAGGCACGCGTGGCTGCCAAAAAGCATTTTACGGAGCAACAATTCTCCACGTGTTTTTCAGGACATTGGTGCCACGATCATTTCAAAGGTCTCATTATTTAAAAAAAAAAAACACACGCACAATAAACAAAAAAAATTCGCCAAACAAATTTTTGACGAACGAAAATCATTAAAAGTTTTGAGAAAACTATTGTTCCAAAAAAGTGGATATTTTTTTTTTGCTATCTAGGTGCAAGATAGGCACAGCAAAATTTTCGAAACAATAAACAAAAAAAGCATGCTCTTTTTTGAATATTTTTGTAAGCTATTAAATATTGCCAAAATTGAAAACAACAAATGGTAAATTTCTTGCCTAGTTGGCATGTTCGACGGTATTATAATTTCTCTAAAAGTATCTCTAAAATTATAAATAAATCTTTAAGTAAAAAAAAGCAAGTAATGAACTGAAACTAAAATTTTGTTGAAATGAAAAATAATTTAAGAAAAAAAGGTACTTACGTATCAACTGCATAGCAGCTACAGATTTGGCGGTTTTTCTTTCTTTTTTTTGCGGTTTTGATTTCTACTCACATGCAGTTATTTAAAGTCTATAAACAACACTAAATTAACCACTAAATCTTCTTTCAACCGCCAAATCTGTAGCTGGTGCGGAGTACATACGTAAATACTAAAATAACATAACAGCCATTGTTAAATATGGTAAACTTCATCAAGCCTGAACGTATTCGCAGTTTTAAAGCTTGAAGGCACCACCTCGTGGCAGAGTTGGCAAGTTTTTGACAGTCGGAGGTTTTATCCGGTTTTAACCGTGGTTTTTACTGTCATGTCAAAAACCCCTTTTTGACATGGTTTTTGACATAATTGTCAAAAACCTAAATTTCTGTCCAAAACATGTTTAAATTTGATATTGATAATGAAAATTCATTTTCAAATGAATTTTATAATTTCTGATTTCAGACACTGAAGTAAACTTTTGGAGTTTTAGATTATTAAAATAAAGTGTAATAAGCAATCCTAAACATAATTGAAAGGTTCGGGAGTAAATAATGGTAACTAGCATTAAAAAAAATCAAACATATGGCTTTATTGCTTCGAGAAATTACTGTAACAGGTTTTTTATTTTAAAAATGAAGTGGGTACATTAATTAAGTGCTGTATGTCTTGAGTATACTCAATAAATTTTTACAAGTGATTTTTTTAATTTTAATTTGAAATAGTCCGATTTTTAGAATTTGTCAGATACCATTATTTACTCCCGAGCCCCCCCCCCCAGATTTGTACACTGAGTACTAATTAATTTAGCTTTGCTTTTACTCAAAAGAAAAAAAAAAGTCACTTTAAATTCTGATGTTAAGATTTTTAGATTGATAAAATAGCTAATTAAAACACTTAAACAAAACTACTTTAAAAACTGGATTTAACTTTTAATACTTTTAACTGTTTTCATGACATAACAAGTTAATTTAAAAGAATGCAAATTAATATTCATTAAATTTGATTGATAACTAATTGATAGTTATTAAAACATTTAAACAAAACTACTCTAAAATTTGGATTTAAGTTTTAATATTTGTAAGTTTTTTTCACTCCATAACAAGTTAATTTAAAAGAATGAATTAATTTTCATTAAATTTATTAGTTTAATTTTTCTTAAACTTGATCGATAAGATAACTTATTGATAATTATATAAACATTTAAACAATACTACTTTAAAAGCTAGATTTAAGTTTTAATATTTAAGTTTTTTCATGGCAAAACAAGTTAGTTTAAAAGAATGAGAAATAATTTTCATTAAATTTATTAATTTAATGTTTATTAAACTTGATTGATAAGATGCATACATTTTTATTTAATATTTTTTAGGATGAGAAACCTTATATGTTTATAAAAAATCTCAATAACTACTGTATTTGAGTTTTCGACAGGTTTTTGACGTTTTTCATGGGTTTTCGACATGTCATGTAAAAAACTGGTTTTTGACGTCAAAAACCCAATTCTGCCTTGTGGTGATTTAAAATAATAGCTAAAGAGGTAAAGCATTGCAATATTGTGAAGACAAAGCAGAAGTCTATTTTCCTCCCTAACCAACTTTCATAAAATTACACTTCAGTTTTTCGTTGTATTTACTATGCAGAGCTTTTTTAATGCGGGAATTATCCATACAGCTACAGCAGCAAAAATCAGTTAAATTTTACCACAGACAAAGCTGTGGTGGGTAACTCTAGTGATTAATAAACCAAATTCAGTGACACAACAGCTCATGGAGGTTAAGGCCCACTATACCCATCTTGACCGAGCGCTCTGGGGATGCAAGAGCTTTTTTTAAGAGCAAAAAGAAAAAAAAAAAAACTTTTTTTTTCTTGTAGAAAAATTAATAGCTATTTGTGTTATCATCATTTGAAAGTAGATCTCAAAAGGTATTTTTAGTTTGCATTAGGAGGAATTTTGCTTATTTTTACGAAATAAATGTGCCTTATGCATAAATACACTTGCAAGTACTTATGCAAAAAAATAATTTATACTTGAAACATTTAAGAATTAATTATGATTAGCAAAGCATCTCATCAAGGATTTTCTTTTCATACAGGGAAAAATGAATCTTTTCAACTTCTTAAAAGTTTAACTTTTTAACTTGATAAATAAATTATCTAATTGAAATGCTTTTTTTCCTCTTTAACATTCAAAATAATACTTACAAAGAATATTTTAATGCATCATCTAATTCCATTATAGCAGCTTGATTTCCACAGCGATAACAGTAATTTGGGGCACTGAATATTGTTACTACATTTCTATCATGACACCAGTTGTAGCCCTGTAAAGCAATTTTTGGTTTAAATACAAAACATAAAAACAAAATTAATAAGAAATTATAACATTTATAATAATATTTAACACTAATTAAAATCTTTAAATCTGTGTACACAAGTGTGAGTGAGCAGCAAGCAGGGTGCAGTAGTTGCTGTTGGGTTTTTTAAATCAAGGTTTTTCAACCCTATCCAACCTGGGTCTCCGCAAGAGCAAACGAAAGGCAGCTCTGCTGCTTCTTCAGGTTCGGTACTACTAGAGGGCGCTTTAGCATTCCGTGTTTAAGCGATGGACAAGACGATATGATGTTTATATTAATGTGTGTTAATGATGCATAGGAAGCGTTCTTAAATTTTTTTTTTTATATATGAGCTTTTTAATATATTTTCAAACAGCTACACAATTGCTAAAAAATACTTTTTTTTCTACTAAGAGGAAAAAAAGTGTACTGCTCCATTACCTAGCACATCTGAAGTGTAAATACAATTTTATCTTATAATATTTAATTATACAATGGTACAATTCCAGTTTATCATTGTTGATGAATTGAATTCATCACCATTTACCAATGGTGATGAATTGAATATTATCTACAAATATTTGACTGCTACACTTTGAATGATCAAAATAAATAAATCATCAATCAATTATTTCTATAAGACAATGAAACTGTCTAACATTGAATAATTAATGAGCTTTATTAAAACTTTTTAAACTTTCCTATTGTATATAAGAAACAATTAATATTCAGATTATTAATTGATAAGCAGATTGTGAAATAAGTTGTTAATTGCTTCATGTACAGATATTTTACTGTGCTGTTATTTATTTTAAGGTTTCTAACTTTTTTTTAAATTAAGTGTATGCAACTACTTTGCATTCTTCTAAAATTAGTCAATTTAGCCACAGCTAGTTATTAAAAAAACTGAAAAACTTTTGTAGAAAGAATACTTGAATATTGTGATTTTGCTGAAGAATTCATTTCAATTAATTTCATTTAATTGAATTAATTTTAAGGTTTTAACCATTTTTTTTCTTTTTTTGTAAATAATGTATATTAAGCTATTTCATAATTGCCTAAATATTATGGCAATTTGCCATAGGTAGTTATTAGAGTAATAAGAATAGTGATATTTATATAGTGCATAAGATGGAAAGGTTTACGTTGTATGAATGCTGATTTGTTTATGAAGTTACTAACCAAATTTCTTAATAAATTTTTAAACACAAATGAGAAAATTTTGTATCCTTAAAGGGTCAGAAAAAGTAAATACATTAACAAATAAATTTTAAGTTTTTATTTTAAAGTATTTTCTTATGAACTTGTAAATAGTCTATGTACATGTTAATAAACCTGATTTTATTATGACTTGTTAATTGCCTGAAATGACATACGTCTAGAAGTATTTTTTTATTATATGTTTCATGTTTACCACCTGCTATAAGTTTAACATTATCTCAATTTCTGCTTCACTTTGATTAATCGAAAAAAAGAAAGAAAAATCTTTCAAATACTAGCTTACCATAGCTCATATATAAAAACAATTGATGTTTTTTTCTTTTAAGTCTAAAAATTTTTTATTTGTGTACAAGAAAGAGGAATTTGTAGTAATTTATTTATTTAAATTATATTATTGTGCAGACTTTTATTTGGTTGGAAGCAGACCTAGGTAAAATTTAAAACTGTCTGTGAACTCTGATCATTTTTTAAATTTATTTTGCAAAAACAAGAAAAGAAAAAAAAAAGGCCACCCAAGTCCTTTATTGCCAAAATAAATAAAAAAAGTAAAATAATGTGAAAGTGTAGGGTTATGAGCAACTAATATGCCAAGTTAAGACATGTTGCGGATACCAGGCTCATTATTTAGGGAGGCAGAGGAGGGGGGGGGGTGTCATTTGCCCCCCCCCCCCGACTTTGAGAAATCAATGTATTTACATATAAGTGGGCGTGGTTTTTGTTGTTTTCTGGTGAAATTGTATTGCGTTTTTACCCTTTGCCCCCCCTCCCCCCCGGAAAAACTTGAAATGACGTCCTTAGCAGATACCAAATTGGATAAATAAACTAATATTTAAACAAAATTCAATCCTATCTGTAAACTTGGAAAACTTTTGCGAGCTGTTTTCATGCATTGGTCAATTTTTTCTGGGTCTGGTTGGAATGTAAAGAATATTTGATACAAAGGAATTAATCTCATCACTGAATTTGTATTCTCAATTAATATATTCAACCTTTGATGGTGAATAATTTTACGGAATTTCCTTTTGAAATAGCATTCTTTCTTGCTGCACATCACAGGACGACAATGTTTTTTCTCTCCCATCACGTAGCATGAGGCATCATTCTTCAATACTGGACCTGAAGAAGCAGCAGAGCTGCTTTCCCTTTACTCTCGCGGAGGCCCCGATCCAACCAACACACCCTTTTTTGCGTGATTAACTAGTTATTCCAACAACAGCTTGGTTTTTAGTTAAATACACTGCTCGACATTGAAAATGCAACACCAAGAAGGAGTGGTCAGAAATTGATGAAATTTGGTAAGAAGACAGAGACAGCATAAAACAATAAGTGATATTTATTTCAAAATAAATAAGCAAAATTTAGAGCGAGGACGGCGTCGGCTCAGTAAGAAGTAGGACCACCGCGAACAGCGATGCACGAAGAAACACGTCTAGGCATGGAGTCAATAAGCCTGCGGATGGTGTCCTGAGGGATGGCACTCCATTCCCTTTCAACCATTTGCCACAGTTCGTCCTCTGAACGAGGCAGTGACAGGTTCTGCAAACGGCGTCCGATCACGTCTCACACATATTCGATTGGTGACAAGTCAGGAGAGTATGGTGGCCAGGAAAGCATCTGTACACCTCGTAGAGCATGTTGGCTGATTCGAGCACTGTGAGGCCGGGCGTTATCCTGTTGAAAAATTGCATTTGGCAGACCCTGAAGGTAGGGGATTGCCACCGGCCGCAGAACATTATCTACACATCGTTGGGCCGTCATAGTGCCCCGAATACGAACTAGAGGTGATACGGAATTGTATGCAATAGCGCCCCAAACCATTATGCCACGTTGTCGCGCTGTGGGGCGTTCCACAGTTACTGCCGGATTCGATCTTTCTCCACGTCGACGCCACACACGTATGCCATGACTATCGCTGGACAAACAGAAGCGGGATTCATCTGAGAACACTACGGTTTGCCATTTTGCCATCCACGTCGCTCTGATCCGGCACCATTCCAAACGTTGGAGTCTGTGCTGTGAGGTCAATGGCAGTCTTCTTAGCGGGCGCCGTGATTGCAGCCCCTGTGCAACCAGTCGACGGGAACTGGTTCTGGTCGACACAGGAACATTCAGGGTACCTTGCACGTGCTGCAGAATCGACGTATAAGTGACTTGCGGGTCCGCCACAGCTTGTCGGTGAATCCGTCGATCCAAGCGGTCTGACGTCACTCTGGCTGCACCTGCACCCCTCAATGTGGCTACATTTCCTCTTTCCAACCATCTCCGACACAGCCGATGCACAGTGCTTGCATCCATGTGGGTATCAGCTGCAATTTGACGTATGGACCAACCTCCCCTTCTCAGTCCGATCACCATACCCCTTGTAAAGTCGTCTATATGCTGGAAGTGTCTTCGTTGAGGACGGTGTGGCATTTCCTCCTATCACACGTATCTTTTGAGACAAAAACCAAGTTTCTCCGATAATTAGCCTGGCAGAAAAACCAACATTAACATAGCCCACTTTTCAACTTCATTCTCTTATATCTTACTTCACGTGCGTCGGAGAGCTGCGCATTTCATATCATTTGCATAACTCAGTGACGTGCGTCTACGGTAAAATTTGCATGAATTTCTGACCACTCCTTCTTGGTGTTGCATTTTCAATGTCGAGCAGTGTATGTTACATTACTTAAAGTTCACATGTCTAACAATTAAAGCTTAATTGCAGTATAGTTAATTAAATTAACAGAAAAATACAGGGTGTCCACTCCTATCGTGGACCAATAGCTAATTTCTTAACCGTTAGAGATACGCATATAGTTTATTTAGGAAAAAATCTCCAAATTACGAAAGGAATTTTGGGTCTATTCAATGTTTTTCAAAAAATCAAATTTTGAAAGAGTTACGAAATTTAAATTTTTATACAGCCCCCCAGTCCTATCAGTCATTTTTAGTAAAACATTCTTGACACTGTAACGTTTAAAACTAAAAAAAAATCACTCTTCTACCACAAAAATTGACCGAGTTATGACGTTTTGAAAAATCAAGATTTTGCATTATTTCATGACGTCATCCAGAGATCGCTTAAGGGACCGCATGCGAAATCCTTCAAAATCTTGATTTTTCAAAACGTCATAACTCGGTCAATTTTTGTGGTAGAAGAGTGATTTTTTTTTAGTTTTAAACGTTACAGTGTCAAGAATGTTTTACTAAAAATGACTGATAGGACTAGGGGGCTGTATAAAAATTTAAATTTCGTAACTCTTTCAAAATTTGATTTTTTGAAAAACATTGAATAGACCCAAAATTCCTTTCGTAATTTAGAGATTTTTTCCTAAATGAACTATATGCTTATCTCTAACGGTTTAGAAATTAGCTATTGGTCCACGATAGAAGTGGACACCCTGTATATTATTTACAACAGTACTTAACTGTAGTCTTCTCTACATAGAGAAATGAAATTTTAACTTACTTCCATAACAAGTTGATGCGCTCTAGCTACCAATGTTAAACCATTACTATGATTGAAAGTTTCAGATATATCTTGTCCAAATGTGTAGCCTGCTCCACGAGGAGAGATGCCCCAACCACCTCTGTCATCTGGATCTGACCATAGTAAATCACACATTGGCCCCTAAAAATATTTTCAAGTATAATGTACAGCTGAAACTGAAAATGACTTAGCATGTTAATAATTAAAAGAAAAAAAAAAACATGAAGTCAAATTCAAGTTGATGAAACTAATTGGACATGTAACTTACAAATTAATACTGCTTAAAAAAAAATTTTTTTTTTCCTTTTCCAACTCAAAAAAAAAAAAAAAAAAAAATGCACTTGCGGGCGGCAGGTTGTGCACCCCTACAGTACGCGCTGGGAATACGGGTGGATTTATGGGGGGCACGGGGTGGGGGCACATAGATTTTGGATTACTTAAAGTAATAGCAACACACCTTTCAAAATCATCAAAAAAAAAAAAAAAAATCTTGAATAATTTAGAAGTGAAAAATGAAGAGTGTAATGACTTCCTTTGATCTCAGGAGGATGGGAGGAGGGAGGGGGCACCGTATACTTAATACAAATTGCAAGGCTGTCATGAGGTGCTAAAATTTGTCTAAAATGACAACTTTGAAGTGCAACCCATCATTAATTAAAAATTAAATTAGAATATAAGAAAAATTAAAATGTAGGATAAACAAGCTATTCATTTAGCTGCAATTCTTGAAATAATTAATGATTATTTTAACAAATAAGAAGTTAGAAAAAAAAAATTGTTTTTCCAATCATTTACATGTATTTCAATTTCTTTCTTTTTCAGAACGTTAATTCCAATATGATGATGGGTTGGAATTTCTATGATGGAAACTTTCTATTTTTAAGCTTATCAAGCTTAGAAATTGTTCGGGATTGTGCTAAAAATCGAACCGATTTCGAATGAAAAGAACTTTTTAGATTTGCATAAGAAAAGTACTTCCCCAATATTATTTCAGTTTTCATAAAATTACGGAAAGAAATCTGATCCTTTCTGCAAGTTCCTTTTTAGTGATAACAAATCTGCTAAGTTGTAATAATGGAAAGGAATAATGGAAGAGCCTTTTTCTCAAGTAAGAACAATAATGGAAAAATTGGATTATCTGAACCAGGCACTTAATTCTTCTTTGCAAGAGCATAAGCTATCTAAAGTTAGAAACAGGTTAACAAATGACAAAGCAGCTAACCTTTTTTTTTTATTTAAAAATCATTTAATTTAACTATTATTCAAGGAAAAATGCCCAGGTAGAAAGAAGATTTAAAATAAGTAATAAGAAATCAGACTTACCTCATGAGGAACTTCTTGCAAACGATCAAGAGCCCTGATATGGTCAAGTGTATCAATAGAAGGAGATAGTCCACCATGCAAGCAAAATATCTAGATAGTTTCAAACAAAGAAAAAAGCAATTTTAATAAATAATTACAGGTGAAAAACAAGAAATTTGGTTAGTAGTCAGTAGCCGGTAGACTCGGTTTCCTTAGTGTGGCCACTTTTTAAAATTAACTATGATTCAAATTTCCTCTATGTCTATTATATATGTCTATTCATTTCAAATTTGGCTAAAATAACCACATTTCATAAACTGGATTAAAATCAATCTATGATATCTATGATATATAAAATTAAATCATTCATTTTTATAGTACTAAATTATCATTCACTTGTATTTGTTGAATAAGAATAATGATTCAAGGGTCTGGCCAGAGGAAATTCGGGTCCGTTAACGGACCCTTCACAAAAATACGATCGAGCAAAACGGACCCTTCACAAAAATACGATCGAGCAAAACGGACCCTTCACAAAAATACGATCGAGCAAAACGGACCCTTCACAAAAATATGATCGAGCAAAACGGACCCTTCACAAAAATCCGATCAAGCAAAATTACCTTTCACAAAATGCTGATCAAACAAGACGGACATTTCACACATTATTCATTCAAGAAGTAAATCTGAAATCAAAATAACTCATAGCATATTTCTGTGTAAAAGCCCATAACTTTTGGGCCTTTTCTGAAGTTAAAGAAACAAATCAATTATCCGACAATTTTGCGAAAAAAAAAAAAAAAAGTCGGCACTTCCCGCCTGCAATACTTTGGGCAAGCGATAAATCTTCAATGTAAAATGCAGTACTTTTTGTTCGTTTTTTTTAAAGAAATAAAAACTTAAAAAAGGTAGTTGTTTTGTTTTACTAGTTCTGCTTGTTTGCTTCATCATATGCAAATCAAAATGGCTTGCTGCGATGTTGTTGTTATAGATTTCTCTTGAAATGCAGAGTAAGGATTTTTCTCAATACTCTTGACTTAAACAAAAAGGAAATAGTAATTATAGCAATTATCTGCGAAATGAACTTAGAACTGTTAACAGATAGTTAGGATTAGAGAAAAATATGGGATTGCTTCCGGTAGAGTGATCAGCTATTTTAAATTCTCGCCATCTGATGTTTTTGGTGCGATGTTTTGACCTTATTTTGGCAGAAAATTATCTGGATTTTTTTTTTTTTTTTTTGCTTATAAGGGTTGTGTTTTGGTTATATTCAGGAAAGAATATTTTTTTGTCTGTTAATATTGGAAGTCCGGTGTTGTCTGCTTTGCTACGTCTCCCTACCGAATTTTTTCCTCCGAATTTTCGGCGAATATGTCGGGGATAATTTAATGACATTCATCATATAAACCTGTTAAAATGTAATTCTAAAATTATTTGACTTTAATAAATTATTAACTTACCGTTTTTATACTTCTTTCATTTTGAAAAATGTGATCTATGCATCCAATATGAAAATTGAATTTTACTTCTTTTTCAAGCTAATTACTCTTTATTAGGAGGCAAATAAATAAAAATTCGCTTTATATTTTTTGTTCAGATCACTATTTTAACTTTTTTAAAGCAAAATTAACTGATGTTTTATGAGTCTAAATGTGTGTGTGGTTAAATGCTGAATTCATGGTTTCATTTTATTTTTGCATTAATTGTGTAAACAGATATTCATAATATGTTTATCATATACCTTTAAAATGCAATTGTAAAAAAAAAAAAAAAAAATACCGAAATAAATTCGTTTAGATTCCATTCTTATGCTTTTGATGCTATTACTTTGAAAAAGCAATCTCTTTTCATCTGCTACAGGAATTGGATTTTTCGCATTTTTGATGTTTAATACGCTTTCTAAAGAGGAAAATAAATAAAATGTATTTTTATTTTTTATTAAATTAAAAAAAAATTGCAATTTTTTTAATTGTTGATTTTTTACAAAATTATTTGATTTTTCACAAAATTATTTAGTTTTTCACAAAAAACGGACCCTGTGAAAAATCCTGGACAGACCCCTGTGATTGAAACTGTTCATCAGCAGAACATCTCAGGGGTCTGTCCAGGATTTTTCACAGGGTCCGTTTTTTGTGAAAAACTAAATAATTTTGTGAAAAATCAAATAATTTTGTGAAAATCAAACAATTTTTTTAAAAAAAGCAAAAAAAAAAAATTTTTTTTTGAATTTAAAAAAAAAAAAAAAAAAAAAAGTGAATTTCATTTATTTTCCTCTTAAAACAGCGTATCAAACATCAAAAATGCGAAAAATCCGATTCCTGTAGCGGATGCAAAGAGATTGCAGTTTTCAAAGTGCATCAAACGCTTAAAAACGGCATATAAACGAGTTAATTTTGGTAAAAAAAAAATTAAAACGGCATTTTAAAAGTCTATGATAAACATATTATTAACATCTGTTGACACAATGGATTGAAAAATAAAATGAAACGATCCATCCAGTGTTTAACATTGAGACTCATAAAAGAACAGTTAATTTTGCTTTAAAAATTATAAAATAAGGATCTGAACAAAAAATAAAGCGAATTTTCATTTATTTGCCTCCTAATAAAGAGTAATTAGCTTGAAAAATAAGTAAAATTCGATTTTCATATCGGATGCAGAGGCATTTTTCAAAATTTAAAACGTCAGAAGTATAAAAACGGCAAATAAAATAATTTATCAAAGTCAAATAATTTTAGAATTACATTTCATCAGGTTTATATGATGAATGTCTTTAATAATCACCGACACATTCGCCAAAAAAATTCGGCAGAAAAAATACGAAAGTAGAGAGACATAGCAAAACAAACAATACTACCGGACTTCCAATATTAACAGACAAAAAGTACATAAATTATTCCTGAATATAACCAAAACACCGCCCTTGCAATCATCAAATACAAAAAAAAAAGAATAATAATGATAATTTCCTGCCAAAATAAGGGCAAAAAGTCGCACCAAAAACGTCAGATGGGATAATTTTAAATAGCTGGTCGCTCTATCAGAAGCAATCCTATTTTTTCTCCAATTCTAGCTTTTTTTTTTTTGTTTCTGTTTGCAGTTCTAAGTTCATTTCGCAGATAATTGCAATTGTTGTTAATTTCTTTTTGTTTAAGTCAAGAGCTGGGAGAAAAATCCTTACTCTGCATTTCCAGAGAAATCTATAACAGCAACATCACAGCAAGCTATTTTGATTTGCATATGATCAAACAAACAAGCAGAACTATTAAAGCAAAACAACTACCTTTTTTAAGTTGTTAATTTCTTTAAAAGAAGCAGGAGCATAGTAGACAGGAAGTGTGCCGACTTTTTTTTTCTGAAAAAGTGGCGGATAAGCAATTCCCTTCTGTAACTTCAGAAAAGGCCCAAAAGTTATGGGCTTTTACACAGAAATATGCTATGAGTTATTTTGATATTAGATTTGCTTTTTGAATGGATAATGGGTGAAATGTCCGTTTTGTTTGATCAGCATTTTGTGAAGAGATCGTTTTACTTGACCGTATTTTTGTGAAGGGTCCGTTTTGCTCGATCGTATTTTTGTGAAGGGCCCGTTTTGCTTGATCGTATTTTTGTGAAGGGTCCGTTAACGGACCCGAATTTCCTCTGGCCAGACCCCTGCAACTTTTTCATCAACTCCCCCCTCCCTACCTCACCCATTTGTAAAATTTTTAGTGCATTTTAAATAATAATAAAATTAAAACATTGTTGCCATTAATTGTTCAACATACTTACAGAAAAACCTAAAAGGAGGAAATGCAAAGTTTAGCAGAAAAAAAAAAGGAAAATCAAAATAATTTTCCCCTATATAAACAATTAAGTTACATTTAAAGTAACATTATTGTTCATTAATGCACTTAATTTTAAAATAAATTAATATTTAAAAAAAACTAAAACACCACTATAGTAGCAAATATGAGCTAAAAGATTTAAAAAAATCTGTTGATCTAAAATGTGTTCAGCAGCAAGCGGATGTCCAATAGCTGAAGACATTTTTTTCTTTTTTTTGAGTTTCGTTGCTTTGGTGAAAATTTATGAAAAAATTACTTTGATAGGGAATTCGGGAGATGGCATCACAATTTGGGAATCTCACAAACGAATTGGGAGTGTTGGCAGCTATGAAAGTAGCATAGCTCAACTTTTAAATACTTTGTAACACCAATATATATATATATATATATATATATATATATATATATATATATATATATATATAATATACATAACTAATTAAAAAGAGTTTAAAACTCAGCAAACAGTTGTTTCGGGGCTATAAAATGCAAACACCATCATCAGTGCATAAAAACATAAACAAAAAGACAGGTTCACATGCCAAAGATAGGCAAGTGAACAGGGAAATGGGCCGATACATAACCAATACATAATTACTATTAATATCAAGTTTGACCATTGCATAAAATATCTTACCTGTCCATCTACCAATGCAGTTAAAGGTAAATAATCAAAGAGATCTGTAAAATATTTCCATACATTAGCATTTCCATATTTACGAAGACATTCATCATAAAACCCATAGACTTGGGTAATTTGTCTACTCTCATGATTTCCACGTAGAATTGTAATCCTTTCTCTATAACGTACCTAAATGAACATAAAATAGCAATAATGTATTAGAAATATTAAAAAAAAAAAAAAAAAAAAAAAAAAAACTTCAATGATAAACTACACAGTAAACATATTCCAATATTAGAGTCGTTAACTTTTGAAAAACCAGAATCTAATTTAATTGAGCACAAATTTAAGAATAATGAAAAAGTATGAGTGTAAAGGATCAATTTAAATCTTATATATCAGGGTTCTTGTTCCCCCGAAAAAGCGGGTTTTTTACGCAAATTCTCGTAGAACGGACGCAACATTCACGCAGTTTCGGGTCCCTAGGACCAAAAAATAATAGTTTATGCCAGGAGAAAAAAAATTCGATCAAAAAGTAATTTCGGACCCGTAAATCGAAAAAGTCCAAAAAACTGGTGCTGATTTCATGCTGGAACTTTTACCATCATGAAAGGAGGGGAAAGAATAAAAGAAGCCCATCCTTATCAGCTAACTCAATGATCCCCTATTGTGTTGGCCAGGCAATCCTAGTTCTAAGAACCAGGTCCCACACAGCTGTGACTTTCAGATGTCAATCACCCCGCCCCCGTCCTATTGTTAAAAGCCATGACATTGCACATATTGTCCCATTGTCCTCGCATTCTTTTCTCCCTATTGAGTAGTTAACATCCTACAAGTACGAAATTTTCATAGTATTTTAGATCTTTTTTGTCCGTTTTTCATTAGCTTCCTGGAAAATAGGTTTAGTTAATTTTGGCACATTTTTACTGATTGAGCAGATTTTTTAGCATCTGTTTCTGGTCAGTTATTTTTCAGAAAATTTCCCAAATAGTCCCCAGTGCAAATCCTACAGAACTAAAATACAATGGTATTTCCCGCCTTGTCTTATTCCCCCCCCCCCAAAAAAAAAACGTTTGAAATATATTTTCTGCTTGAAATTTAACTATAATTTTCCTCCTCACAACATTTAGTTTAGTTTTGCTTAGCATGTTTTACTTTATCTCTCCTTATGATTTTACAGAATTTTTTAATAAACTAATCAACGTAATTAAAAACATTCTTAAGACATAATTGTGCTTTCCCAACCACAAAGAGTTTTTTTTACCACAAAGAGTTTTTTTTTAAACATTTACACAAAAACCAAATGCTGATCTTAAATCTTAAAAAATAGCAGAAGATTAAAATCATAGATTTATCCTTGTCTTTATTCATTGCCAGAAAAACTTGCTTCTTTTAATACAGCTTCCTGTGCCACTATGTTTGACAGTACGTACAACCTGTATTACATTGATGCCATGAATTCAAATATGTCTAATTACAAGGAATTCAATTAAAAACCTCTTTATTTTGTGTCTTAATACAACTAATATTAAATGTTAAAAAAAATAAGTGCAGTCTAAGCTATCTCATTGTAGCATCATTGATTTTTTTATGTACCAAATTTTGCTGAAAATTCGTCAATTTAATACATGAAATCAATGGATTATTGTGCATTTTCAGATCAATTTTTAACAAATGTTTTTACTAATAATAGTTAGCTGTGTCTAGTTACAAAAATAGTAATAACAATTAAATTATACCTGCTAATTTTAAATTAAATTAATTTTATTTTTAGTGAGTTATTTATTTTTTGCTAAGAGTAAAAATAAGCAACATATTGCACATATTATCTCCAAATGGAGTGCAAAATAGGCCGAGTCCTCCACCCCTTCTGAAGTGACCTTCAACATAATCAATCTTTTGTAGTCTGCTGTTTCAAAAAGGTTGTGCATCCCAGCCGAAGCAAATTGATAGAGAAATGAGGACAATATACTGATTTGCCCAAGAGCTACCGGAAAAAATTTTAGTCTCTAATTGAATTGAATTAATATTGATCTCAAAAACTAAAGGAACAACTCCTTTATAAGTATACTTAACTCATTCACAAAGTTCACTTGTTTTCCATTCAAAAGTATACACACAATTAGTAAATTTTTTTCTAAGGAAACATATATGCAATGGATTTACAACCATTTGTATTTTAATAATAATACTATTTTATATTGAAATATTTCAGGACCTAATTTTTTGATCAAATGACCCACTTTTTTTTTCATTAATAGGTCCATGGGACCCAGGTAGCAAATAGCTCAGCGCGAACACTGTATATGCAAATATATGATTTTAATTAACTGATATGATCACCAAAATTTTAAGGAAGTTCAAAAATGATGCTTTATGAGTTTCAGTCACTCACATTTGCTGATTTATGCATAATTTTACTACCTAAATTCCTAAAATTTGATTGCCATCTGAAACATCTGTAATCATATTTTTAGGGCAAAATTTTAATACTCTAGAAAAACTCAACTCGGATGCAGCTGGATTGCAATTCTTGAAAGGGCATGGCAAAATGACAATCGTGCAAGTCCTCTGCTATGGAAAATGAGACATAAAAAAAAAAAAAAAAAAAAAATAATGGCAAGCACAATATTGGCCATATTCATGTGGTAGAATCAAAGAGCAAATCAAAGTGGGAGACTTTTAAAGAGGCGGATAAAATCTGATTTCGAAATGCATAAAAAATTGGGACTGACACGTAAGGGCTTAAAAAACAACCCATATGTTACGCCAAATAAGTAAATGTCGGCTAGTTTACCTATGACTTAGAGAAATCCAATTTTATGTTTTGTTCATTTTAATGTCTTTTGAAATAAAAACTTAAGGAATGAGATTGATTTTTTTCCGCCCCGTTCTCAGTCTCGTTGATTTCGTCAAGACGGAAATCCGTCCTAAGACGGAAGGTCTTGCACCCATGGTTCATACACAAAATTGAAAAATTTTTTTTCAAGTATTTTCAAGGATAAAATAAGCTTTTTCAAGGACTAGTTAGGACTATTTGAAATTATGAACTTTAATACAATAATAAATAGAGGCGTACCAACCAAGTAGCACTTTGGGCGAGAAGCCGAGTACTCCGTCTTTCCCTACTAGGTATGACACTTGTTGCACCGCAGTTAAAAATACAATGACTTTGATTATCAAAATATTTGTATAGCATTATTATTTTTTTCCTTAGTATTGCTTGACCCAAAATAGCCACAGGGTCATTCCACGTCAAATCAACCCAAAAAATGAGATTTTGACACCCATAGTCTCGGATTTTGCTGAAACTTGACATAATTGTTCCTTTTATAGAGTTGAGAAAGAATGCAAAATTTTTTTGCTCTATCTCAAATGGTTTAGATTTTATGGAGTGTCAAAGTTTTTGAAATTTCACGATTTTTGCCGATGGCGCGCAGGAAAACCAATTCGCGTTTATGCAGAAAATAAATCATAACTTCCATATTTACCAACCAATATTGATGATTTTTTTTTTCAATGTACCTGATTATGCAAGAGTTACAGAAAAAATATAATTTTCTGAGTAAGTATCTATAAAAAATTATGAAAAATTCCTGAAGTACAATTTAGTGTGTTATTTTAACTAAGTATAGAGCTTTACTTAAAATGAAATATCTCCAAGAGGGTAGTAAATAATCCCCACATTTTTTTTTATATTTCTGATCTAAAAGATGCATTTTATCACACAAAAAAAAACTTTGATGGTTTTTACACTCCTTCATTTAAATTTAAGGTAAAAAACATTTTTTTTAAAGATAGTAATATGAAAAAAAAAAAAAAAAAAAAACCTTTAGCACCAGCCTTGCTCTTGAAGGGTAAAAATCTGACTAATATTATGCAGTATAGTCCAGAACACACCCTTATCTTGAATACACATGATATAAATAGTAAAAATTACAACAAAAATTTTAAATTACAAAATTAGATGCAATTATGAACATCCCACGATAACGTTCTTTGTAATGAAAATAGTAAACGTTAAAAACTTATCAAAAGGAATATACATAATGTTAGAAACAGTTTAGTTGTAGACAGGAGAAGAAGTATTTTGAAAAACTGAATTTATATTTTTCATGCAGTCTCGAGAAAAGTGGTAAGTTCTTCCAGTTGTTGTTTTAGGGGGCTCCACAACTGCTAGGACATGAGGGATAGGGATTGCACAAATATCCTCCCTCTCGGACCAGAAAAAAGATGGTGAAGGTCCATGAGGATGCATAAAACTTACAGTGACATCTTTTTCTGCTTCATTTACCTCATTCACCATGCCAAAATACCACAAATTGTCATACATACTTGCAATGAAGCATCCAGAAAATAATTCTTCTATTTTCACAATTGAAATTTGCTGTTTGTTGTACAAATTGAAAGTGAGAGCTGGTTTTTCATCAGTACTTATTCTTCTGGCTTCAATGGTTCCTAAATCATCTATTGGTTGAAAATTGTGGAACATTCTTGTTCCAGGAAGAGTTTCAACTAATTTAAATCGATTCTCTAAAGTCTGGCGAGTTAAATCAACTTCCTGTTTAGAAATCAATTGGAAGTGAATGCTTTTAAAGCTAGATTTGCAAAACTCAAAAAGCTCATTTGTTGTCAATATTTCTTTGCCTAGCTCTCGTTGATAACTATGTTTTCTCGCTCCACATTTAACAGTACCCCCTATTCCGTCACATTCTGTTTTTCCATGACTAGTTGCGTGGAATGACCACTGAGCTTGAAGTTGGAAATCTTTTTCGTGCATGCACAAATTCATGAAATTAAACTTATTTTTATACTGCCCAGCACATCCATCACTGAAGTAGTGAACATTTGTGATTTGGGGATATTTCGCTTTAATAAATATTGTTACTATTTCTTGAATTTTATGGACCATAGCTACATCATGTTTTAGATCATCTGATATTATGCAAAGTAAGGAAGTAATTTTTTCATTGCTTGGATTGTTATAATTGTATTCGAAAAGGATCACAACAATACTTTTGTAAAAATTCATACTTTTGCAAATATACACATTGATGATGAAGACAAATAGTTTTTAACTCGTTGCTTGTATCGATTCTTAATTTCAATAGAGTTAACTCAGTTTCAGAGAGATTAGTAATACTCTTTGTGTCCTTTTTCTTGACAAAACTAAACAAATGACAATCACTCTGAATAACTTCTCCATTTTTTAAATAACAATATTAGAACAAAAAATATTCACATACACAATAATAACTAAAGCATACACTAATAGGAAATCAAAATCAGAACATGAATTCAAAACTCAATCATATGTGTTACTCCAGCAACAGTTGACTGAATGACTGGTTAAGGCAGTACTCTTCTGTTTTTACCAGTTTCATGGGTGGGAAATGGGAGCATCAAAGCCATATGCAACTGCAGAATCTCAAACCACACATATACAAACAAGTCAAGGCAATGTGTTCTGTTTCAAAAAAGGCTTCACAGGTGTTTCATAAATGAGCTAACAGCCTCTCAAAGGGATTTTAGTTACTTTGCTTATTTTAATTCAGCACTGAGAAGTGCAGGAGGAGGGGAGCTCTTATTTATGACTTGATGAATAGTGGGGGATGATAAGTGTGTGTGTGTGTGAGGGACAGTGTCTTATCACTGTTATTTTCTTTCTTTTTTCTAATTCTCATTTTGGGTTTGAAAATTTCTAGAGAATAAGTCAGTTTAAACAATATCTTAAAAGTAAAGAAAATTAATGACTGAAGTGTAAAACTACAAATATGATTTCTTTTTATGGTCTAAAATACATTAGATCACTCATAAAAAATAAAAAGAAATGAAGGGTTTATTTACTGCTAGCTTAATTTTTGAAATTACTAGTTCATGTACGTACAATTAAAATATATTTTAATATTATGTATGTTCCTTGAGGTATGTTTTCAAGGATTTTCATTTCAAAGATGCGTTTATTGAATAAGTTATCATTACATCTAATTTTGTAATTAAAATTTTTTATTGCAATTTTTTATATTTTATGATGTGTATTCAAGATAAGAGTGTGTTCTGGACTATACTGCATAAATATTAGTCAGATTTTTACCCTTCAAGAGCAAGGCTGGTGCTAAAGGTTTTTTTTTCATATTACTATCTTAAAAAAAATGTTTTTTACCCTAAATTTAAATGAAGGAGTGTAAAAACCATCAAAGTTTTTTTTTTGTGTGATAAAATGCATCTTTTAGATCAGAAATATAAAAAAAATGGGGGGATTATTTACTACCCTCTTGGAGATATCTCATTTTAAGTAAAGCTCTATACTTGGTTAAAATAACACACTAAATTGTACTTCAGGAATTTTTCATATTTTTTTATAGATACTTACTCAGAAAATTATATTTTTTCTATAACTCTTGCACAATCAGGTACATTGAAAAAAAAAAACATCAATATTGGTTGGTAAATACGGAAGTTATGATTTATTTTCTGCATAAACGCGAATTGGCTTTCCTGCGCGCCATCGGCAAAAATCGTGAAATTTCAAAAACTTTGACACTCCATAAAATCTAAACCATCTGAGATAGAGCAAAAAAATTTTGCATTCTTTCTCAACTCTATAAAAGGAACAATTATGCCAAGTTTTAGCAAAATCCGAGACTATGGGTGTCATGACTGGGTTGAAGTGATATGGATGACCCCACAACCTTTTTCTTATGATTATAAAAATGACTTAATTTTACTCCTATATATTGTTATCACTATACCTAGAAATTGAATCGGCAAAATGATGGTTAAAAAAACTTGTAATCAAAGTTTTCAAATGATTCAAAAGAAATTGGAATATGATTTAAAAGTTTCTTATTATCAGTCTATGAATAGTTTCTTAAGGATCACATTGAACTATTCCTGGACAAAGGTGAATTTAACACACTAATACATGATATGGAAAAGATAGTTAAACACAAATGCACATTAATGAAATTGCAATGTAATAAGGACATGGTTAACAGCTAACTTTTACCATGCATTGATTTTTAAAGTGGAGATTTTTTTTTTTATTCAAACATAGAACATAAATGTATTTTGTAGTAAAGCAATTGTAAGTTTCCAAAAAATTTTGTCATCATGAAAAATATTTAATTTTTACAGCTACTGGGCAATGGCCCAGAACCTGATCGAATTTTAACCAAGCATCAAGTACTCGGTTAATTGGCCGTATAGTATAGGCCAAGTACCGAGTATTTACCGAGTACTTGGTACGCCACTAATAATAAAGTAATATCTGTTGATTTAGTTTTAGTTCATATTAAAATTTCCCCTAAAGAGAGAACCTTTTACACCACACCAACAAAACTTTAAAATCAATCTTTAATAGTGTAGTAGGTTTTGGTTGTAAGATTCAGATTGACTACCATTGACCGAAAATAACAATACAACATTATTATACTTAAAAGTTAATGATTAAGTAAAATCAGTGCTTTAAAACTTACAGAAGAAATTTCAAAGTGTTTTAGAGCTGTGACTGAAATTCGGAAATGTATCACATACTGAGAGTGGAAAACACTTTTTAAATTGGATTAGCATTAAAGATGTACCCCTTTCATTCTCTGTGTGCGATATGATGAGTCATGGTCCCAATGCTTGCTCATTTTATACAAGCCATGATTTTTGATCTTTTGGCATAGAAGTTTGTCCTCTAGTACAGAGCTTCTCAAGCTTTACGGCTAATGGATCTCTTTCAAGGCCCAACGTTTGGTACAGATTTTATTTCGAGATTTTGGGAAATTGTGAACAAAAGATAACTTTATACTTCGAAGATGAAAGCTCTGGTTTTCGAATGCCAAAGCATTATTTGAGGGTCACTTAGTGTTTCGAAAACTTTTGTAAAGCAAAGTTTGCTATGGACTCCCAAGGGTCTCTCTATCTATAGTTAGAGAAACCCTGCTCTTAGTTACACAAGAATGCCAGTATTTATTAACTTGAATTATTAAGATAAAGTAATAAATAATAGTTCCTAATTATTTTGATGTTAATGTCAAAAAAGGAACAAATAGAGGGCTATTTCACAAAAAAACCAGGCGATTCATCAGAGCTATTATATATAGGATAATAGGTTTGTTTATTTTGGGATGACTGTTAAAATCAAAATATTTACAATCCCTAATGAAAAAGTATGCTTACCTTAAGAGCTACTAATAAAGTTACTGTTTCAACAGAGTAATAACCTCTGTCAACATAATCTCCCATAAAGAGATAATTTGTGTCTGGAGACTTTCCTCCAATGCGGAAGAGCTCCATTAAGTCATGAAACTGTCCATGAACATCACCACACACTGTAACGGGACATTTGACTTCTTGAACATTAGATTCTTTGGCAAGGATTTCTTTAGCCTGCAAAATAAAAAGAAATGATTAAAGGTAAATGTAAATACTATGGCTTCATGTCTTGTCTTTTCAAAAATGACCTCAAAAAATTTCAGAGTTTGATAGAAGTTATTACATTTCACGGAAATCTGATTCAGGTAAAATTCTTAATTGGAAAAAAAAAGTTTGATTACTTGATTCAGAACATTCCTACATTTTTTGTTTGTGAGTCATGTATTGCTACCTAACATTTCCCCGTAATTTTTAAAATGTTATTCAAATTATTCACAATAATTTGATTTTATTCTATCAAAGTTAGATATTGTTGTACAGAGAGTACTTGGTAAATACTCGGTACTTGCTCTACTAATTTGTTGAGTACTAGGTTTGTTTGGCTAAATCTTGATCAGGTACTCTGCAAATACCCAGAAGTTACAAATTTGAATAATGTCCAACACAACAAAATTATTAGACTTTACAATTGTTTTATTTATAAAGTACTCTAGATGCAGAAGTATAAACAAAAGAAAGAAAGAAAAGAAAAGATTAAAAACAAAGAAAATTTTTTTCATATTCACTAAAGAAAAAACAAACGAAAATTTTTAATGGTAAGTATATTGAAAGCGGACCCTAGTTTTTCAAAATTTCTGACTATACACCGCTATTCAGTAAACAATATTTTGTCGTAATGGACATTGTGACAATTTTTCTGTGTGATTTGTGCTCCAATTCTTTTTTCTTTTATTTCAAATTCAAAACAAAAAAAAAAAACCTACTGCATATTTATTTTTTTAAAGATATGATGGCTGTATTTTGATATGCAAACGCATTCATGAACCTTTTAACATTTTGTTAAAAATGCTTTTCCCCCAATTTTAGCTTTTTTGCGAAAGAATTTTCAAACCAAGCTAAAATCCTGGTTATAGGACTCTAGGTGCCAAGTTAGACAATTAAGTTTAGAAATTTGGACACTAAAATCAAATATTTTAAGCAGCTATACAGCAAACTACTATCTATATATTTGTACAATAAAATATATATAGCAGGAAGCACACCTGTGTAAGTTCCAATGTTTCGCCAACTCAGTTATTCGATCCAAGGACTGGAGTTTCGTGCTTATTGGCACTCGTCAGCCTGATGGAATAACCCAGTTGGCGGTTTACTTCATGTTGCTGCATTAGCCCTGGCTTAGGGACAGTCTGCTTTATGTGTGTAAGTATTTATACAGACATACTCTGCCAAATATTTTCAATTAACCAAGGATTTATTGCTTTAAGATGAACAGTATTCTGATGTTGGTTGCATATGGTAAATCCTATGAGATAAATGTATAATTGCTAGTGTCTGTGACAAAACATGTTACAAATGATTCAATAGGTATACAGCAAATATGTACATAAGTGCTGATAAACCATTTAATCAATTGTTAACAGCATTCTGCACCTGATTTCAAAGGTTGAATTGGTTTGAATGCTACAGATCCAGATCAAATGACCTCAGAAGTGCACCAACATAACATCAGGCATTGAATACTATCTCTACATAATACTTTAATATTAGTAAAAAGTATCACAACTTTTTGATGAAGATTTTGATTTAGAAATTATTACGGGAGAAACAGAGAAAATCAATTGATTTCTATCGAGCAATAATGCAGCAGGTAAATACAAAGTTCATGTATGAAGATGCTATGCTAATTCGGCTTCAATCGAAGTTTTCTCCGATCTGTTTTACCCACATAATCATCAATGTACTATAGACTGTTCATTAAAGACTATTTTGATAGTTTTTCAAGTTTTGACATCTTAAAAATGAAATATGAATAACTTTGTAGTAACCTTATTACAGAATTACACACCAAATCATATGAAAATGAATGACCAGCAGTAACTTTTGAACAAACGGAAAAAGCAGTAATATTTCTTGTACAAACCTTTTCGCAAAGTGTTTTAACTTGGTTTTCAGTCAACTGCTTGCATTCATTCAATTGCTCGATCCAAGAATCGAGTTCTTTCAATGCACTCTTTTCTTCCATTTCTTTAATATAAATCCAATAAAACCACTCCGAGCACTAATCTATTTCAGCATATATCAATATAAATCAATTTACTTTACATCGAAACAGAAAATAAATCTTTGTGATGAATTAACGTATTTATTTTTAATGAAATGAAACTTCACCCAATAATATGGCCACCATTTAATATTGCAAAGAATGACGTCAGAACGATAGCGATTATCGAATTTTAATCTAAATATGGAGGCTGATCTAGATAAGAATTTGGAAACGCACTAGAAAGGGTAGAGCCGCTATATAGATTACCATACTTTGGGTTCGAAGTTAGGTTTGATCCCGTGATCTATGAACTTATACAACTGCCATGAATTGCAAAACTTCAGTTTTAAATTACGAGTTAAATTTGTCATCGTACTCTTACCTTCATGCTATGTTTTCAGGGCAGCCGAGAGCCGAAGAAGAAACCTTGTCAATTTGGTCACCGGTCACCCCTTTTGCCAGAAAAAATATAAGTACAAATACAAATACAAATGTGACAACCAGCAACAGGCTCTGGGCCCAACTGGGCTGGTCCTAGTCAAATTATAGACCCCAATGAAGATCAATAGCCCTCTTAAAACTATCTACTCCCTTGCTCCTTACCGCCTCTTCTGGTAAACTATTCCAAGGCCGGGATTCAAGTGAAACACGGACGATCACAACTCACCAATGCAATTGCAAATTCCCAAATTTGGATTCAAGTGAAACGTTACAATCGCTACGAGATGCTATTCTATCGTAATTCGACTTCCAGTAGCGATTGCAATTACGATCGCTTCGAAGCGATTGCAATGGTGTTTCACTTGAATTCGGCCCCAAGTTCCCACTACTCTGGTAAAATAGTAATTTTTCCGAATTTCCAGGTTAGCCTGAGATTTAAACAGCTTATAACAATGACCCCTTGTCCTGCTTTCCGTGCAAAAATTTAACCCTGTAACATCTTTCATTTTGATAAATTTAAAAAGATAAAGAGTAATATAGAAAAAGAAGTAATATAGAATTTATACTACTTCGACTCGGGAACCGAGCCCCCCATAAGGACCTGGCTCATAGTTTCCGACTAGGCTCAAGGCTGAAATGGCCTTTCGTCTGCCCTGTATGTTTTGAATTTAGTTAACAGATTTTAACATGTCCACGTTCACTTATGTTTGACGTTTCGATGCACTAATAAAGGGCAGGAAAAATCATATTGCACAATGTTTCCATAATCCATATCTGTCCTTTGATTGATTAATCCATCGCTTAAAGATCAAACCAAGCAGGCCCGTCATTTAGGGAGAGTTTGGGAGGGGGATAAATTGACCCCTCTGAGTTTGGAAATTGTTGTATTTTCATCTAAGGAGGTGCATTTTTTGCTCTGTTTCGGTATAATTTATATCGAGTATACACCTTTTGCCTGCCCCCCCCCCCGAAGAATTAAGAATCACGGGCCTGAGACCAGAGTCATCCCGATGGGAGGTCACCGTGACCTCCTAAAATTTTTATTTATTCGACAAATTTTTGTTGGAGATTCGTTAACTTTGGGAATAATATGAGTTTCTTTTAAATTATTTTTTAATGACGCCTAATGCTTTCCCATAATGTATGTGTGTATTTAGGGTAATGACTTAAAACATATTTTCAATGTATCTGCAAATGATAAACTTTTGTTTCCTGCTGACTTATAAATAAACTTATTCCAGATGATTCTAAAAAAAAGTTTCTGTGTCAAAACTTTTCAAATTCTATGATATCATTTCACTCCAGGGCCTCTCAGTATCTGCAGAACCTCTACACGTGATTTAACCAGTTGGACGGAGCCCTGAAAAGGGCTCTGTTTTTTTTCCATACCAGGAGCTGAGCAATCCCTGTTCCAGCACCCCCAGAGGTTTGTAATGGGATCTTGGACTACTTTGTGACCTCGACCCATATTTAACGTGCCCCAGCCACCATTAGCAAACACGGTAGATCTAGGATTGAACCCGGGACCCTCTGGCTACGAGTTTGATTCCTTACCGATCGGACCACCACGTCCAGTCCTGTGTACTGCATCTGCATATACGGTGCTGAAAGTTGTAGTAACTAAAGCCTTTATAGCAACTAAACATGTGCAACCATACAATGTTATTCTTTACAGAGGGGGCAATAAAGTAGATGGGTTGTTAAGAAAACACTAATTAAACTCATAGGTGCCAGCAGAATTATATGCAGGAAGCATTAAACTCTACAGGTGCAGAAGGTACTCGTCATAAAAAAAAATTGTTTACTAGTTTTTTGAAAGTTTTTTTTCTACTTTTTTTCTGTTTATTGGTTTTTTTATTAATTTATTTATTTGTTTCTTTGTTTTTTATTTCTTTAATTTATAAGTTTTATTTCTGCGATTACAATATTTTAAAATTTTAAAATTGTCCTCTTCTCAAAATTAATTTAACTTTACTTATTTTAAATATTTAAATTTTTTTCAAAAATAAAATAATAATAATATCAAAACGGTATTAAATGAATATTAGTTTTATAATTTTTGATTTATAATTCTATCATTTATATCTATCACTAGCCGGGTACCCGGCTCTGCCCGGGTTTCGGCCGGGTATGGTGTTTTAGTGACACTCGTTCATGAATTTTTCAAAAATTAAAGTGCATATCTATACACACAATGGCTACTTCTGTAAACAATGGCAATTTTTTCTGACTGGACAAACTAAAAAACTGTATTACACACTTTAAATACAAATGCAAGCTACAAATAATGTTTAGGTAAATCGGGAATGTTATAAGCTTGGTACAGGGTGCGGCGGAGAAACTTGCAGACTTGAAAAGTCAACTAAGGGAAAAGTACATCATGTATCAGTTTACTACTTTTTATAAGATATGGTACCCATTCTGAATTTTTATGTTAGTTAGATTTAAAAACTACACCGGGAAGAATGACGGCCCCTGTTAATGATGCACTCATGTACCCTAGATTTGTTGCACTCTTTCGAGCATATCGACTGATGGGATGTTGATGATAGCAAGCCGGATGTTGTTCTCCAAGCGTTGCAGGGTACGGGGCTTGTCGTTGTAAACGATCGATTTGAGATACGCCCATAAAAAATAGTCACAGAGTGTCAAATTGGTAGAGCGGGACAGCCACGGTACGTCACCTTTCAAGGAGACGTTATCACTCAACTGGTGAACCACAGCAAGTTTGTAGGGATGAAACTGGAGTTCGTTGTGAAGAATTCGTCTCAGTGTCCAATCAATAATCCCCAAAGCAGCAGCGTGTTTACGCGCTGAACGCTTGGGGGAGCGCAAAAATGACGCCCTCACTTTTTCGACGTTTTCTAGGGTTCTGGAAATCCGTTGACCTTCTGGGCCTCTGTTTGCCACACTCTCACTTTCCCTGAATGTTTTCACCCACAAAACAGTCGATTCCCAGCCAGGAATGGGAACAACGGGCTGAATTTTGAACCGAGTTCGGAAGGCACGTTGGGTGGCGAGCACCGAAAGATTATTTGAAAAGTAAGATTCGGCAGCGAACGCTCGTTGCTCCTTTGTCCAATGCATGGCGACAACTAAACTATGAGATAACAAAACTTCAGGACCCTCTCTTCAAAATGAGACTCTTCCCACTCCTTGCTAATTAGCATCCAATTAAAATCAGCAAGTTTCTCTGTCGCATCCTGTAAAATCAATCGCACTGGAGTCAAGTATTTCCAAACATTACACGTAAAATAAGTCCCATCATTAGTTTATATCCTTGTGACTACATTGGTGAAAACATCTTATGTACCTAACCATAGTAGCGTACATAGACTAAGTTGCACTCCCCAGCAAGATTTGTAAGTGCGCCCCCCACCCCCTTATTAAAATGCAAAAAATATTTTCCCCGTGTAACCTTTAGTGCTATTTTTCTGGATTGGGCGCCCTCAAACCTCTTGCGCCCCCCCGCGCCGCGGGGGCGCTATGTACGCCACTGTACCTAACTTAGAAATTTTTTGACTATAAACATTTTCTGTTCTCTAACTTTTGCCAAAATCAATTATCTTTTTATTTAGTCTCGTTAGCGATTATTGGTACGGACGAATCTAAAAATCCTAAGAAAACAATAAATTTCATACTTACTCCAGAGAAGCCTTGGTTCACATTTTCATCATGATTACCATTAATATTGTTGTTGCGAGGCAACCAAAATTTTGCAACTATGGACTGAAAATTTAATCATTTAATGGGGAAATGACATGAAATTTACTACGAGTATTTTCCATAATAACTTTTTTAAACTAAACTTTTTAGAAATAAATTATGGCTTATCCTGCTCCCTGTTACTGTAGCTATCTACGGTGAAAAAATGGTTAAAATCGGTTCAGTAGTTTGGAAGATTACCCCGGACATACGGATACAAAAGTAGTCTTTTATGTATATAGACTAGTATTTACTCCGGCCGTGAAAGCCTTCATTCTTACATTGACTGTAAACACTTTCCATTTTCTATGTGTTGCCAAAATCAATTCCCTTTTTGTATACCCATTAGCGATTATTGGCACAGATGAATCTAAAAATCCTAAGAAAGCAATGAATTTCATACTTACTCCAGTGAAGCCTTGGTTCACATTTTCATTATGATCACTATTAATATTGTTGTTGCCAGGCAATAAATTTTTGCAACAATGGACTGAAAATTTAATCATTTAATGGGGAAACTACATGAAATTTACTATTTTCCATAATAACTTTTTTAAACTAAGCTTTTTAGAAATAAATTATAGCTTATCCTGCTCCCTGTTACTGTAGCTATCTACTGTGAAAAAATGGTTAAAATCGGTCCAGTAGTTTGGAAGATTACCCCGGACATACGGATACAAAAGTTGTCTTTTATGTATATAGATTTATAATTTTTTATTTGTTTTTAGCTTGAAATTTAAAAATAAATAAATTTTTAGGAAAAGTTAACAGTCAGGGTTACTATGACTTCATGTTGATGGGCCAGTAAGCATGGAAAATTAAAAAATATATATATATACTAGGTGACCCGTTCGGAATTTCGCAAAAAAAAAAAAAAAAAAAAAAAAAAAACCCTCTAAACTTAAAATTTAATACGACAATTTTTATTGGCTTCATTTGCACAACATCGCCATCTACTGCCGTCGTTCTGACAACTTTTCAAAGAGATCAAAGACACGTTCACTTTTACAACTACTACAAAAGTGATACCCTATATTAAAATCAAATACCCAAGGCTACTACTAAACTAAATACTAACGTTATCGCAAAACTACCATAGTATTTTGAAACAATAAAAGTTACAATTAAGGTTTACCGAGCTAAGCCTTGGCTTGAAATGTCGCATTTAAAATTGATTTGAGCAACAATGTAACGATTTTGACAGTTGAGCAAAAAATTTAACTTTTTCAAACTTCAATCGCTTATAAGTCGCTTAAACGTGGATTTTCGAGATTCTCGACACGCGGCGCTAGCGGAGAAACGTTCTAAAGAACGCATTTTTTTTAATCTTTCGAATGAAATCAAAATGGAGACGATACGACAATTATTTCGCTAGATAGAGTCAATTTTGTGCCCAAAAATTGAAGTTCGAATAAAAAACGAACCGACACTTTTTAGAGGGTGGGTCTAATTTTCGTCAATAGCCCGCGGGATAAGCTTCAAAATCTTAAATTTTCATGCAATTCGATAAAGAAATGAGCGAGTTTCGACCGGGTATAGGATTCGGCTTAGAGAAATAATATATGGAGATATATGTGTTTAAACATTAAAAAAGAATTTATTAAATATCTTGGTGTAGCTATCTCCCAGACAGCACGAAACGTCCAATGGGCGTTCATTTTATGTCCTGAACGTCCGAATCTGGTCCGATGTCAAAATCGATGAAATTTGGCGATCCTTAGATGCTCCTCCGAGGACGTCCCACGGACTATTTTTTTTAGGTCTAAGGATGACCAAAAGTGATCCGCATCCTTTCAGGACGTACCACGGACTTTTTTTCCAGATGTCCTGGGAACTTCCCAAGTAGCATCAACTCATCGGATTTTGCTCGGCCGATCAACTAACTCCTCGTAAACTGATCCCGTAACTAAGGCTCGACCGATGCATCGGCCAGGCCGATGCATCGGCGCCGATGGTTGAAATTTTTTCCATCGGCCATCGGCATCGGCCGCCGATGCTAAATTGGGAAAAACATCGGCCCATCGGCCTCGAAAACATCTAAATGCCGATGGCTGGCCGATGTTTGAACAAAAAAAAGTTTTCTTAAGAGGAAATTCTATCTTCTCTATTTTTTACTTCACAATTAAAAGTACGTTCACCATGTGGCTTGAAATCGAGCGGCAACGGGACCAACACAGTTCTGGGTTTTGGAATTTTCCGAAACGGTCAGATACCGAAATTTTCACAACACAGCAGGTACTTTCGGAGCGATCTCTTTGATGAGAGTTTTTAGAATTACTGTAAAGCCTCTGAATGAAGGAATTAATTTTTGCGAATTTTTTTTTTCTTTTTTTGTGTGTGTATGTGAATGAAAGCCTTTTTTTTCTTTTTAATTTGAAAAAGATGTTAGCCAGATTTATTTGGCAACACATTCATTTTAAGAGAAGAAGGTATCTATGCTGTAAAATTTTGAGGAGGGGCTTACCTCTGGTTTCTCTGTTACGTGATAAGATCATTGTTTTCATTTTGCTTTTCTCAAATCGAATATTGTGTTACTCAATTCTAAATTATCAAGTCTTGAATTGAATATTGAAGCTGTTACGATGTTTCCTTTAAGTCATATTCGTTTAAGCAGGAGTGCCCATCCGGGAGGGTCATGGCCTATACTTGCCCGTCTATTTTTTAACAATTGTGGTGAGGGGTGGGGGACTTATTTGCGTTTTAGTTTATTTTGGTCTCCGTACTATTTGGATTTGTGCTCCGACTTTGCTCTTAGGGGCGGGTGCAACCTTGTGTTCAAAGCAAAAAAGACTTTTCCCATTGATTTATCCTGATGTTTATTGACCATGAAGCGTGATATGTGTATGTATAAAGTTGCTCGCAACCCCCTTCCCCCAAAGGTGATGGCACACCCTCTTCAGAAGCTACGGAACACCCCCCCCCTAAAAAAACAGATCAAAAACCTGCCTAAAAGTTTGTGCCCCTAAAAACTTCAATGGTGCACTCTACGTTTTATCAAGTGACCATATATCAAGTGTTTTCGCCTAATTTCCGATCTCATTATCATTGTATTGGCAACTAATAAAGTTTTACCAATAAAGCTTCTTGCATTTTACCATTTATGAAAATGTATTAAAGCTCTACTAATATTTTAAACCTACTTTTAATACATTATTTTACTCTTAATGTACTAAATGAGTCATTCCACGTCGACTGGAGCAATTTTTCAAATCGTCCCCACTCGACCATCTCCGATTTGGATTAGATTTTACATAGTGGTAAGACATACCTATGAAACTAACCTGTGCAAATTTTTAGCTTCCAAGATCCAAATCTGGAGGAGCTAGGATCCCGCAAAAAATGTGGTTCAAAATGGCGGATCAGCTTTTTGAAACGAGTTGCAATGTTTAGGTTAAGGTTGCAGAAAGTTTTATCATACTGGGGCCCAATATTTCTGGAGCTTTTAGTACTTTTAGTTGTCAATACTCTCCAGTGTTTTTTGTGAGATTGCGCTTATTAGATTTTGTGTAGCACGCATCTGAACTTGCGAAAAAACGCGACGGGCAATTTTTTTTCCTTCATTTCAGGTTGTCATAAATTTTTAACAAAAACGATTTAAAACTTCTTACTTTGTAGTTCTATAGTCAGAGTACTTGTTTTTAACGGGTTGCAGCTGCAAAGCTTAAATATTGATTTTATAAAAGATATTGTCGTCCAAAGTGTCTATAAAAATCATTTTAATGAAAAATCGCCTGTTTTCAACTCAATATATCTCAAGTTTGTCACCTTCGACCATTTTTTCTTTGGTACCATTAGAAAGAACAGATTTTTTCCTATCGAAATGAGTTTTTTTTTTTTCGATGGTGTTCTTTCGAACAAGGATGAAAACATTAGCTTGAAATAATGTCTGTTATGAAGAATTGGCATAATTAGGCTAAGACTGCAGAAAATTTTATCACACTGGGGGCCTAATATTTTTGGAGTTTAAAGTACTTTTGGTTGTCAATACTCTCCAGTATTTTTTGTGAGATTGAGCTTAATTAAGTTTGTGTAGCACGCATGTTCACTTGCGAAAAAACGCGGTGGGCAATCTTTTACCTGAATTCATAAATTTTTAACCAAACAAATTCAAAGGTTCATATTTCGTAGTTCTATTGTCCAAATACTTAGTTTTAATGTTTTACAGTTGCAGAGATTAAATATTGATTTTGTAAAAGATATTGTCGTCCAAAATGTCTATCAAAATCATTTTATTGAAAAATCGCCTGTTTTCAACTCACTGTATCTCAAGTTTGTCACCTTCCACAGTTTTTTCGTTGGCACCATTATAATTTCCAAATTGAAGTCCAAAATGTGCAAATGTCGACTATCTTTAACCGCTTAGTCGTCGTTCCCGTTCCTCATACGGGCAGAATATTCGGGCAAATTTTGTCGTGCCCGTGTCTCATACGGGCTGCGTTTCTGATATTTTTAAAGCTTCAAAACTTTCTCTTTATTCAGCTGCAAAAAATAAAAATTTTCTCCGCTCAAACTACCTTTTCTTTTTCAATGCCTGTATTAAAGCTTTTCAGCCTGTCTTGGATTCGCAAGGAAAGCAAACTTTAAGATAAAATTGGGTAAGTTGATTAAAATTTTCCTACCTTTAAAAAACTACTAAATTCAAATTAAAATGCCGTGTTTTTTATTTTAATATGTTTAAAATATTATGAACATAAAAAAAATAAAATAAAAAAACCTGATGAATTTTGATCAGTTTTTGGAAAAAAAGTGCGACGAGTAAACGGTTAATGACGTTAAGAAAATGATGCAGTTCGAATCCTCGAAATTGGAGCTCCAAATACGCAATTGTAGGTCATTTTTGGTGATATGTAAGGGGATCACGGACTCTGTCCCATAGTTTTTCAGAAATTGAAGACCTAAAAACGCTATTGCTGGTCATCTCTGATTACTTTAGAGAAAGTGACAAGATTTGTAACTATCTTCAAACAAATAAAATCAAAATTGAAGTCTTGAACACACAATTGTCAACTATCTTTGAAGAAGTTGGGAAGAGAAATACGGTTCGTGTCACCCTTTTAGAATTTTTTCGAAATCAATGTACTAAAAGCGCAAATGTGCGACGTCTCTAATGAGGTTATTATTGTGGAACGGAGCGCTAGCACGTTCCACAATCCAATTCCGGAAAAGTTTTTGAAATTAAAATTTTGATTCTCAACTTTAGTGCATTTTGATGTCGTTTGAGGAAGGGATGGGTTCTAGGCTTTTCCTCCTTAAAAATTTCCAAATTGAAGTCCTGGCAGAACAATAGTAAGCCCCCTTTGAACGTTGAGAGAATGTATGTCCACAGACTCTCCCCAGAGAACTTTCAAAAATTGAGGTTCTAAAAATGCTATCTTTGAGAAAAATCAGATAAAAATTAAGTTCATGGCTCCTCCCCTACCCGGAAAGCTTTGAAGTGCAAATCATTAAAATGCAGTTTTTGACCATCTTTGATGATAGATGGGGGAAAAGGAATGCGATTTGATATTCTCTTCTAAAACATTTTCGAAATTGAAGTCTGTATGTCAATTTCAGGATATCGTTACCGACGTTAAGTAAAGGCGTAGCATTCATGAATTACTCTGAATTTTTAAAAATGAGGTCCTTAAAACGTATTTGTAGATTATCTTTTACAATATTATGAAAATTGATGCAGTTCGTAACTCTCCATACAAGTGTTTTGAAATTGACTCCCCCCCCCCCCAAAAAAAATAGGCGATCTTCGATGATGCCAAGAGAAAAAGGATGGGCTTCACAAAGTCTCCCCCGATATTTTTTCGAAATAGATGTCCTGAAATGCAATTGTAGGATAGATATCTTTGTTGCCATCTCTCAATATATTTAGAAAATTTCTTTTATTTTTATATTCATTTATTAAATATTTACTTTTTTATTTCTTTGATTTGGGGGGGGGGGGGCAGTTGACTTTCTCCGGGAGGGCAGTGACCCCCAGAGAGATGCCTGAAAGAAACACTGATCCTCAGCTTAAATTCTTGTTATGACTTTGCTCTCAAATCATCGAACGAGTTGAAAGAATTACTGCTAAGTCTTCGAGTGTTCTGCTTACATACAGTTAAATTTATTCATGAGTTCCCCCTTTTCCTGTTTCCCCCATAAATGGGAATTAAAAATACCATACTTTTGCAAAATTGAATGCATTGAAAATAATAAACGAATAAAAAAAATATGCTACTAGTGCATAATTGGTATTTAAATTTTTTTTGTTTACTTTTGTGTAAAAAAATGCCCAAATTTAGAAAATACATAAATATGTCTTTTTTTTTTTCATTTTTCTTTTTTTTTTAAATTAAAGTAATACATAAAAGTTGAAGTTATTATTTTAAGTGACACAAGTATGTGCAGGAAAATCTAGTGAACACTATATCGAGTGGTAGTAAAATAGAAATTTAGGCCTAAATCTGAATTACTTTATCTTAATGATTGCAATTAAACTGTATTCGTAGAAATAAAAGTATAATGAAATGAATATATGACCCTTCAAATCTCTTATAAACATTTATTTTTCTAACCGTTTGATTTTTTTTTGCCATCGGCCATCGGCATCGGCCATCGGCCGATGGAAGAGGAAAATAATCGGCCATCGGCCATCGGCCAACTTTGAACAATCGGCCAACAATCGGCATCGGCCCATCGGCCAAAAAATGCCATCGGTCGAGCCTTACCCGTAACGCACGACGACATCGTTCCGATCAGTATCCGAGCACGGTTTTCGATGAGCTACTTTTCATCGGAAAGCGATATCTTTCGGATCAACTTTCCCGATGAAAATAAGATGAGCAAAATTCCATCGGAAAATGATATCCTTCCGATCAACTTTCCCGATGAAAATAAGATGAGCAAAATTCCATCGGAAAATGATATCCTTCCGATCAACTTTCCCGATGAAAATAAGATGAGCTATATTCCATCGAAAAACGATATCCTTCCGATCAAATTTCCCGATGAAAATTAACCGAGCTATGTGTTATTGGAAAACTATATACTTCCAATCAAATTTCCCGTTGAAAATATGCCAAGCTACAGATTTCATCGGAAAGAGGTAGTAAAGATCAAATTTTCTGATGAAAATTTTCCCAATCTCAAATTTTTGTTAAATATGCAGTGTCGGTCTCATTATTCGTAGACTTGGTAGCGTGGTGGTAGAGCGTTTCTTTCCGCGCCGATAACTCGGGTTCGATGCTAGAGTTGCCCAGTCGCAAATGGTTGGGGAAATAAAAAAGAGGTTCCAAAATTCACTGTCACGGAACTAAACTGCGCTCTTTTTTCTTTTTTTCTCTATTTTCTTTAAATTGATCCAACTCTCATCGTATTTTAATCCAAACTTTATCGCCACGGAACTACACTGCTCGTATATTGATCCAACTCTCATCGTATTTTCATCCAAAATTGATCCTAAATTCATCGGCACGGGACTGCACTGCTCGTAAATTGCTCCAAATCTCATCGTAAACTCATCGGATTTTGCTGCTCGGATTCTGATTGGCCGATGAGACATATTGGAGCAATTCCCGATGAAAACTCATCGAAATCCGGTCACCGGCCGATGAGAATTTCATCGGGTTTCGATGAATGGCCGATCATCGGCCGATGAGATTATGCTGCTAGGGTTATCTCTAAGGTTGTCCCAAGTCTCAACAAAATCAATTGTTTTTAGGACATTATTTTCAAGTTGTAGGGAAAATTTTATTTTTTATTTTCTCAATGAAATTTACTACAAATGACAGTAAACTATGATGCACAAAACTTATACGAAGCATGAAAATAATATTTAAACTAACTAAACATAAAAATATGCTACGCATTTTTGAATGAAAAATTTCCTTGAAAAAATACAATTTTTTTAAAATTTTACTATTAAATATGAAGTGGGAAGCTCAAAGTAGCTCTGCAACTAATTTTAAAAACCAAATAACTACAAAACAAGCTTGTGTTTGTCCGAAATATTTTTTTAAATTATGTCATGGTATACTGTAAAATTTGATGATATCCCAAGTAGCATCAACTCATCGGATTTTGCTCGGCCGATCAACTAACTCCTCGTAAACTGATCTCGTAACGCACGACGATATCGTTCCAATCAGTATCCGAGCACGGTTTTCGATGAGCTACTTTTCATCGGATAGCGATATCTTTTGGATCAACTTTCCCGATGAAAATAAGATGAGCAAAATTCCATCGGAAAATGATATCCTTCCGATCAACTTTCCCGATGAAAATAAGATGAGCAAAATTCCATCGGAAAATGATATCCTTCCGATCAACTTTCCCGATGAAAATAAGATGAGCTATATTCCATCGAAAAACGATATCCTTCCGATCAAATTTCCCGATGAAAATTAACTGAGCTATGTGTTATTGGAAAACTATATACTTCCAATCAAATTTCACGATGAAAATATGCCAAGCTACAGATTTCATCGAAAAGAGGTAGTAAAGATCAAATTTTCTGATGAAAATTTTCCCAATCTCAAATTTTTATTAAATATGCAGTGTCGGTCTCATTCTTCGTAGACTTGGTAGCGTGGTGGTAGAGCGTTGGCTTTCCGCGCCGATAATTCGTGTTCGATGCTGGAGTTGGCCAGTCGCAAATGGTTGGGGGAAATAAAAAAGAGGTTCCAAAATTCACTGCCACGGAACTAAACTGCGCTCTTTTTTCTTTTTTTCTCTTTTTTCTTTAAATTGATCCAACTCTCATCGTATTTTGATCCAAAATTTATCGCCACGGAACTACACTGCTCGTATATTGATCCAACTCTCATCGTATTTTCATCCAAAATTGATCCTAAATTCATCGGCACGGGACTGCACTGCTCGTAAATTGCTCCAAATCTCATCGTAAACTCATCGGATTTTGCTGCTCGGATTCTGATTGGCCGATGAGACATATTGGAGCAATTCCCGATGAAAACTCATCGAAATCCGATCACCGGCCGATGAGAATTTCACCGGGTTTCGATGAATGGCCGATCATCGGCCAATGAGATTATGCTGCTAGGGATGAGGTCATTCTAAGGAGCATCATATAGGACGTCCCAAGTACAAATTTTATTATTGTCCTCCGGATAGCCTGAAGTAAACTGCAACATTTCAAGACGTACGAAGGACTTTATTTTCTGACATCCTGCGGTCTTCATTCTTAGGATGTCCTGCAAATGAGTCAAATCAGTCGATTATAGGACTTACTTATTTAACTTCGAAAATTCGTATTTTGAGTGGTGAGTACGAAGTGAATTTTTTTTTCCATATTCATCTATGAAATTTTTGGACTTCTAATATACTTTATTCTAAATGGAAAAGTGGGCGATTTGTTCCGAAGAACTTGGATTTTTTTAAAAGTAAAGTTGAAATATTTTCAAAGTATATTAATAAACAAAAAAGTAGAAGAACATTTTAAGAGTCAAAAATGATTTACCTCGAATTTTTGTGTGTGTAAATGGACATACATTTTTAAAACGCTCATGATAGTCAAAATTCTTGCAAATTTTGATAGAGGCCAAAATTAAAAAAAAAATAATGCCAAAAATGCTCTCTTTCTCTCAAATTTAAAACATCAAAATTTGAACTTGATTTATTAAAGTTTATACTAGGATAATGACATGATAATAATACACTACAGTATATCCTGAAGAATTTTTTTTTAAATGATGATTGTTTTAAGCTTTTTTTTCTTTCTTTTTCTTTTTAAATTTATTATAAAATGTAAAATATAATTCTACTGACGTTTTTTTTTCTCTTTAAACCTCAAATAAAAATTTCAGCTTTAAATTATTATAAAAACAAACTATCCCTAAATTTATTAAACTTTTTTTTTTTTAAATTGACATATTTTAATTGTAAAATAAATAAAAATAAGTAAATACACCATTTTCTGTTATAAGCACACACATTTGAAATTTGTTATTATCATTCTTAAATAGTTTACTTTAGGGCAAAAATACGGATTTTTTCTTTCAAATATATTTGAATTGTATTAGTATTACTTAAAAATCATTCACTGATGTAATATTTTTTATTATTAAAATTTTAAAAATAGTTCTGAAATAGTTTTCCAAAACAATAGTTTTTCGCACCGAGGTTGAAGAAATGCCCTAATGCCGAAAAGATAGCTAACATTTTTTTATTTCTGAAATCGAAAGGGCTTTTTTAATTCCAAAAAGATTGAAATTATGATACTGTACCACCGACAGAGTGGTATAGTGGTTAAGACGCTGGCCTCTTACGCCCAAAAGCGAGGGGTTCGAATCCGGCTCCAGTCAGTGGATTTTCATGATGCAGAAAATTGTCAGCGCTTATGATTATGCGGCATGTAAAAGATCCCCCCAGTACTTGTAGACATCCAAATTATTAAGTAAATTTTTCGTTGAACACTTGATGTATAGTCCGTCTAATGTTCTAAAGAGAACTAAAATTTGAACGGCTATAGTTCGTAGGACGTCTTTTGTTCATTTTAATTAGTCCATTTAACGTCCGCACAAAAAGCTTGGTCCTAAAAATAGCCAATAAAAGAACGTCTGACATCATTTTAACAACCTGGGGATAATGTTTTCTGAACGTCCTGAGGACCACGAAAGGCTTAAGTCCTCGGGATGGCTGCTGACAACACAGGGACCAACTGGGGAAGAACACTTCGCGGACATTGAACGGTCCCTAGGTTGTCCCTCGATTACCGCGGGATGAAATTTAAACGTCCGAAGGATGAGTTAATATTTTGAGTTAGTCCTGAAATGACATTTCTAGGACGTCCAAAGGACAAAGTAGTGCTGTTTGGGCTCGTACAAGGATAAGTAAAATATTTTCGGGCAAAAGCAATGAATTAGTTTTATTCTTATTGGCGCGTTACTACGCTAACACTCCAACCGAAAATGTCACGGGAGCGAGAAATAAAGGGCGGAAACTCAGCTTATTGTGATTTTGACGGGAGCGAGCGGAAAATAATTAAAGGAAATGTAAAACTATAATTTTTTTCAAAAAGGGGGGATGCAACCCTTGCAGCTTCCTGCCGCCACCCATACTTGAAATGAGAGAAGTGAATTTTTGATAACCCAGCCAGAGACAGGTCCCGTCATTTAGGAGAATCAACTATCAATCAGTGTTTCTTTCAGGCATCTCCCGGGGGGGGGGGGCACTGCCTTCTTGAAGAAAGTCAACTGCCCCCCCCCCGGGGAGAAATCTCAGTTTACCCTAACACACACACACACACACACACACAAAAGAATAACAGAACAAACAAATCAATAAAGTGAAAATAATCAATAAACAAACAAGCAAATATTAAATAAGTATAAAAATAAATGAAAGCTTTCAAACATATATGGTATTTGTGTGTGAGGGGGGAGGGGTAATCAAAGAATGGCTTGCAATTGTATCTTAGAACGTCAGTTTCGGAAAAATACCGGAAAGAATTTGAGAACCTTATCCTTTTTCCATTGACATCAGAAATCGCCAACAGTTGCGCCTTATATTTTGAAAGGGGGGGGGGGATTCAATTTCGGAACACTTCCAGGGAGAGTTCTGAATTGCATTAATATTCATAATGTTATAAAAGAGAGTCTAGAAATGAGTTTTTAGGACTTCAATTTTTAAAAATTTAAAAATTCGATTTTTTCTCAAAGATGGTTTATAATGGAATTTCGGAAAATTATGGGAGAGGAGAGTCTGGTGGACCCTATCCTTTCCCTTATAGACAAAAAATGACTTACTACTACGATTCCAGGATTTCAATCTCAAAAATTTTAAAAGGTAAAGTCCTAAACCCATCCCTTTCTCTGATGCCACCAAAATGCACTAAAATTGGGCTTTAATGTTTCAATTTCAAAAACTTTTCCTGGGTAGAGTACCGAACTCGAACCCTAACGTCATCAGAGACGTCTTACATTTTCCTTTTCAGGACTTCAATTTCGGAAAGGTTCCAAAAGAGTTTCACAAACCACGTTTATCTCCCCTATCTCACCAAACATAGCGTACAATTTCACGTTTTGGACATTAATTTCGACTTTATTTTCCCGAAGAGAGTTCCAAAACCTATCTCTTTCTCTAACTTCATCACACATATCAACAAATGCGTTTATAGGCTTGCAGTTTGCAAAAACAATAATAATAATAATAATAATCTGGGGGAGAGTCCGTGACCCCCTCCCTCTAGTTTTAAGGGCTTCACCATAAATATCATCGCAGACGGCCTACAATTGCGTATTTAGAGCTTCAATATCGGAATATTTTAACGGTGGGTTCTCGAACTTCATCCCTTACCGAAAGTCATCAACGATCCTATACATTTGTGCATTTAGGGCTTCCAGTTGGGAATTTTTTTGGGGGAGTGCCTCCGAATTCGCATTAACGTTTTTAAATATCTAACAAAATTTTGTTTTTGGAGCAAAAAAGTTTTTGGAGTTTCAGTTTCAAAAAATTACCGGGCGAAAAGCTCAGTTTTTTAAACATTTATCGCCTCTTCCATAGGAATGGTGGCCATGGGAATTCATTTAGGGAGGGTGTAAGCAAATCATTAAGATAAGTGTACGAACTGATGTTTCAAAATATTAAAGTTTTTATTGCAAGTAAGACATTTTTAAGTTATTTCGGAGGGGAGGGGAGAGATTGTCAACACCCACTCCTCTTAATACGTCCTTAGCAACTGCGGATCCAGCTTTGGGGGAGCACTGTCGGGAAAGGTGGGGGTCAAAGTGAAATTTTAGGGTCAAATAGGGGAAGGTTTCTCCAAATTTATCAAAATCCAGCTGGCTTTTGTTTTTAGAGGAGGTCGTTATAAGAAAGGGGGGAGAAGGGCAAAACTACAATTTTAGATTTCAAATTTAGTGGGAGGGGCGGGGCAAATTTATCGAAATAAGCTCTCGAAATTCAGTTTTTGGCTATTTTTGCCCCCTCCCCCGCTGGATTCGTGCCTATCTTTTTGCCCCTCCGGATTCTCAAAATGCCCTCCCGGAGCAAAACGTCTGAAAGAAACACTGTTATCAACTCCTACGAGGTTTCAAAAATTAATGTTTTTACATGCAAGAATGCTAATCATTTTTCTTTTCCTTTCCGTTTGAAAAACTACTCTTTGTTTGTGTAAGTCTCTGGTGTAATTTTGTGTATTAAAACCTTCTTTCGGTATGACTTCAGTTTTATAACAGGATGTAAATGTTTGAATTGTTATCTTGCTCACTCCAAGCACTATTTTAGCATTTAAGGCATCTACTAAGAAATTTACACGTAAAAGGAAGTAGTGTGGGGTCCATGCAAATTTTTATATCATTCTTTGAAAGAATTATAGTTGAATTATAACTAAAATAGAGTTTTTTTTTTTTTGCTATATCACTTTTTTACAAATGAATTTTTAAGTTTATACCACGGGCAAAGCCGTGCAGGTACCGCTAGTTTAGAATAAAGTATATTAGAAGTCTAAAAATTTCATAGATGAATATGGTAAAAAAAATCGTACTCACCACTTTCACTCAAAATACGAATTTTCGAAATTAAATAAGTAAGTCCTATAATCGACTGATTTGACTCATTTGCAGGACATCCTAAGAATGAAGACCGCAGGATGTCAGAAAGTAAAGTCCTTCGTACGTCTTGAAATGTTGCAGTTTTCTCCAGGCTATCCGGAGGACAATAATAAAATTTGTACTTGGGACGTCCTATATGATGCTCCTTAGGATGACCTCATGTCATCGAATTTTACAGTATACCATGACATAATTAAAAAAAATATTTCGGACAAACACAAGCTTGTTTTGTATTTATTTGGTTTTTAAAATTAGTTACAGAGCTACTTTGAGCTTCCCACTTCATATTTAATTCTAAAATTTAAAAAAAAATTGTATTTTTTCAAGGAATTTTTTCCTTCAAAAATTTGTAGCATATTTTTATGTTTAGTTAGTTTAAATATTATTTTCATGCTCGTATAAGTTTTGTGCATCATAGTTTACTGTCATTTGTAATAAATTTCATTGAGAAAATAAAAAATAAAATTTTCCCTACAACTTGAAAATAATGTCCTAAAAACAATTGAATTTGTTGAGACTTGGGACATCCTTAGATAAGTTCCCAGGACATCTGGAAAAAAAGTCCGTGGTACGTCCTGAAAGGATGCGGATCACTTTTGGTCATCCTTAGACCTAAAAAAAAAAAAAAAAATAGTCCGTGGGACGTCCTGGGAGGCGCATCTATGGATCGCCAAATTTCATCGATTTTGATATCGGACCAGATTCGGACGTTCAGGACATAAAATGAACGTCCATTGGACGTTTCGTGCTGTCTGGGAAGGAGTGGTTTCTGTTGTTTTTCGATTAATTTTCATTGAGTATATACTAAGGATGCACCGTTAAGCAAATTGGCCGATTATAGATTGCCGATTAATCATCTATTGATAATCCGCCGATCAATGATCTGGAATGAATTATGATCAGGATGATTATTTCCAATGCTATAAATTTCACCACGGTTTTTTTTTCGTTATGTTACAGCATCGTTTTTAGAAATAGTTACTAATTTATTTCTGAGAGAGGATTTATTTTTCAACATTTTATCTAATTTCTTTGTACTAATTTTCACATAATTGTTGATACAATTGCATGAACACATGTAGCGGGGACGGCTTTCTCCGTGCCCTTTTGTCGCTGTGGTTCGTTCGTTAAGATGAACTCATCAAATTGCACACAATCTCTCTAGAACCCTACCAACAGAGCCAGCGTTCAACCTCGCTGCCATATTTCTGACCTCGGGAGTCCCTCTTTCGAAAACATCCCTCTCCTATTTCGCTCGGGAGCACCAGGCTAAACTAATCCGTGCGACTAGGAGCGAGAGGTCGATCAAAATTTTCCGTTGGGGGTACCGAACACTACAACACATAACAAATTAACACATTGTTAATTATTTTACTAGACATGAAAATTAAAAAAAAATAGGGAAGGCTGTAGAGAGCACTCTAATTTAGGAGTGCTTTTAATTCAAATTTATTTTTCAACTAGCCGGGTACCCGGCGTTGCCCGGGTTTCTGCTGAGTAATGTGTTTCAGTGAAACTCATTCACAATTCTTTCAACACTAAAGTGCTCATCTATTGTATATAAATTTGGCTACTTCTTTAAATAATGGCCATTTTTTCTGTCTGGATAAACTTAAAAAAAACTGTATTACGCACCCTAAATACAAATGCATGCTGAAAATAATGTTTAGGCAAATATGAAATGTTATAAACTTGGTATATTAAGATAAATATATCTTTACAGTATCAATCGCATGTAACCATTTACAACAACAACAATGTAAGTCAACCATTTACAAATATTGCACGTTAAGTAAGTCCCATTATTAGTTTCTATCCTAGTGACTCCATTGGTGAAAACTCAGTTAGTGAAAACATCTTATGCACCTAATTTAGAAAATTTTTTGACTATAAAGCTTTTCTATTCTCTAACTGTTGCCGAAATCAATTCTCTTTATACTGAGCCCGTTAACGATTATTGGCACAGATGAATATAAAAATCCTAAGAAAGCAATAAATTTCATATTTACTCCAGAGAAGCTTTGGCTCAAAATTTTCATTATGATCACTATTAATATTGTTGCAAGGCAACAAATTTTTGCAACAATGGGTTTTAAATTTAATCATTTAATGGGGAAACTGTATGAAATTTACTGTTGTTTGTAATCACTTTCGTAAACTAATCTTTTTAGAAATAAATTATAGCTTATCCTGCTCCCTGTTACTGTAGCTACATACGGTGAAAAAATGGTTAAAATCGGTTCAGTAGTTTGGAAGATTACCCCGGACATACATATAAAAAGTAGTTATTTATGTATATGGGTCATTTTCAAAGTTAGGTGTCATTTGAAAATTTGAAGTGTGTAAAAAAAAAATCTATGGATCAAGTATAATTCTGGAAAATAATTAATCAAACATACTTATATTACACTATTTTAATAATTTTCGTTCAGTTTCTTTTTAAAATTTGTTTTAGTTGGGGCATTTTTGAACAAATAATACGAAAATTGTCATGTCTGTTACCGGACAAACTTCCTAAAATTTTACTACTCAAAGCTAAGTACAAAATAATATAAACATGAATTCCATGTGACTAGTGAGTCTTTCTATGCACTGAATAAAGATATTTAAATTAATAGTTAATTATTATTATTTTTTGATTTTTTTTGTCATGTCTGTGACCAATATTGCATTTTGACAAGTATTTTCTTATTGTAAAATATCATAAAAACAAACAAAGGAAACAATAAAATGACAAGAAGTTCTGTCAAGAACTAAACGAGCCTACTTTCCCGTACACCGACATCGGCATTGTAGCATCTGATCAATATTCTCTTGATTATCTGAAACTGAAAATTATGTCAAACATACCTCTATAGCACTTAAAGCTGATTTCTAAAAGCAAAATATACCCCTCTCATCAGATGAAATAGACACGTAAAAATTAAATAAACGAGTCAATTAAGTTTTGTCGCACCTTTTAAAGAATGTAACTGTTATAGTTCTTCCGTAGAAAAATTCCACAATCGTTTTCAAAAGAAAAAAAAATAAATGAAATAAAAGTACAAAGAGCTTCAAAACACATTTTATCAAAGAAAGAAAAAAAAAAAAAAACTCGTTCGTTAATAAAATGTCTTGAATTTCATTTTTAATCCGTTGCCAGTTGTTAAATATAAATAAAGAATAAAATGCTCTCGTGAATGAAAAATTTTTGTTAGCAAAAAAAAAAAAAAAAAAAATATCGTCTGCCAAAAAAAAATCATAATAATAATAAATTAAATAAAACAAATAAATAAATAAACAAAAAATCGTCTGCCCAGTCAGTCATTTTTTTCTGAGCCTGCATTTCCGCCATGTTTGCGGAGTCGGAGTCGGAATCAGAGTCCTCACAGAAGATTATTCAGAAAAGTACTTTACAATACATTATTTATCAAAATCATTTTCTTACAAAGTTAGTTTGAAGGAAATCCGCCTTGAAGTTCAGAATCAACATTCAATTTCAATTTTCCAGTAGGCGCTCATGTTAAATTTTTTTCTGAACTGTTCATCATTTAACGAAAAATGGTTCAAATTGAAAAGTGAAATATGGGAATGAGTCTTCGTTCGAGATCTTTCGAACAAAAAAAGTTTATTCAACTCTGACGGTTCATTTAAAAGTTATTAGGTGGAGAAAGGTTGCTTGAACGGTTCAATGTTGAACGAAAAAATGTTCAAATTGAAAATTTAAATACGGTAATGAAGTATCCTTGCCGAGATCTTTCGAACAAAAAAAAGTTTGTTTAAATCGGACTGTTCACTCAAAAGTTATTAGGGGTGAGAGCTTATTTGAACGGTTCAATGTTGAACGAAAAATTGTTCAAATTGAAAATTTAAAAACGGGAATGAAGTATTCTTGATAAGATCTTTCGAACAAAAAAAAGTTTATTCAATTCGGACGGTTCACTTAAAAGTTATTAGGTGGGAAAAGGTTACTTGAACGGTTCAATGTTAAACCAAAAATGTTCAAATTTAAAATTTAAATACGGTAATTAAGTGTCCTTGCCGAAATGCTTTGAACAAGAAAAAAATTGTTTAAATCAGACTGTTCACTCAAAAGTTATTAGGGGTGACAGCTTGTTTGAACGGTTCAATGTTGAACGAAAAATTT
>JAXGGA010007536.1:0-62026 GCA_038373865.1 Uloborus plumipes
GTTACTTAATACGTGCGCGTTCATGGAGCAAGGGTGCGTTCAAGAGCTAAATTGTCTCTTGCATCCCTTTTCTTAGGAATTTCGATATTAATGTATTTATTTACTCAGGTAAATACATATAAAATAGAACTTTTCACTTTTCACTATAAAAAAAATTCTAATTATATAATTACGAAAATTAAAATGATGCTCTCTGCTAACAATGAACGAAAAGAAGCCATCACAACATTCACTTCGTTAAAATATTCCAACTCTTCTGTCTAATTTCTTTTATCGTTGTCATTACAAAAATAAATAAATAAATAAATAAATAAATAAATAAAAAAATAGACAGCGCAGACGATAAATAAACTATACTAGCTGCCAGGGCAGCTAGATTAGCTTCCTGCGGCATGTTGATGCATAACGTCCCCCTTCTCTAACTTTTACCTCATTCTGAAGTTATATTATTTGATATAATTTAATGTTCATTCGATTTCAAGACATACCACGCACGTGGCCCGGCGTTGCACGGGCACTTCGTGCCCTGAAAGTAGTGAGGAAAATTTCAAGAAACTACTCCCCGCCAAGGCGGCTCGCTAACAGGCGCTTCACGCCTTTACTTTTTTCCTATATAAAAAAAATCATTCGAATTATTGAGATGCTTCGCGTCTTCAAGATGGTGAGGAAAGTTTCAGTAAGTTCAGCTCACTCAAAGGAAAAAAGCAGACATAGATACTCAGTTTTTAATATAAGTAGATGGCTTTTCAACAAATGAATGTTTCAAAATATTACAAGTAGCTAGCGATAAAAATACTACGTAAGTGGCCCGCTTATGAAATTTCGTGTTTGATTTAGTTAAGCCTTTATTCAAAATTCTCATTATCATTGTTATCACTGTTTCATAGCAACCACGTTTCAACAATGGATTTCATATTTAATCATTTATTAGGCTTAATCGCTTTAAATTTGACTACTTATTAATTGATATCTTCGTTAATTAAAATCGTATAATCATATAGATTGAAACTAATGAAGCCTGAAAAATTACCTATCTATCGGTACCTGGTTCGACTTTCAGTTCATTGGCGTTCAGGAGAAAGAAGCGTGACATAGAAAGAAAGATAGTTAGAAAGAAAGAAAGATACTCAGTTTTTAATATAAGTAGATTATGCATAGAAGTGTGAGCATTGTTGATGGCAATGCATAGAAAAATATTAAATGTTTATAGAAGAGGTGACAAATTTACAAAAGGCAAAACCACTACTACTTTAATTTATCGCATAAGACGGGAACGTTAGAAATATTTTCTTGAGTTTGAAACTATAGTGTTACTTGTATTTTATTATTTTGATGATTGAGAAAATTATTTATTTATTGATGTCATTAGCTAACAATTTAGATCCCATCAAACACATAAACTGTACAAAAATGCAAGTCTTGGGAAGCACTTTTTTCCTTATTTCTGCTGGTATCACTGACTTCGTCATATGATCTACCTTTCAGCTTCCACTGAGAGCAACGGCTATTCTTTTTTTAAGAAGAGCATTTCTTCAAACACTTGTGAAAGAAATCAATACACTAGTGTTTGCGCGGAAATGGACAGTTATTTTTGAAACTCCTTTGGCTGGTGGGAAAGGAAGAATTTTTTTATGAATTCATTGTAACAATTTTGTCATAAACAAGTCTTAAGCTAGATGAAAAATAATTATTTATAATTATTATAGCTAGGTGTTTAAATTCACACAATAGAATGATAGAATAATACGTTCTAAAAACATCCAATCCGATAGAAATCGCCAAAAAAGCAATAAATAATAATAATAAGCGGATATATTTTTTTAAATAAACAAATTTTTTCGTTCATTAGAAAATAATAAATTAATAAAAACCGAAAAGAAAAAAAAACATTAAAATAAAAAAATACATACGTTTTTCCAGAACAAATGAAGAAAACTTCTTACGTTCTACAGCTTAAAAATTAAAGCTTTGCTAAAATAAATTAAAACCAGAAGCTTTTGTTTTACTTATTAATTTTAAGTTCGGCGAGAGAAAGGTATTATTTTTGTTAACAGAGTATAGAATAATAGCGTATTTTTCATAATATTCAATTTCTAAAAGTAAATCCAAAACAAAGAGCATGTTTTCTACAGCATGTTTGTTAAGTTAAATTTAATGATCGATCAAAACTTTTGAAAAATTATATTTTTTGGATTATTTTATGGGGAAAAGATTAAACCTAACAGTAAATAGACGAAATTTTTTCTTTTTATTTGATATCGTTATAGATATGGTACATTTTTTGTGCAAAATTTTAGAAGATGGCGAATTTTTCCAAAACCTTAAAATTCTCGGGATAATTTAAATTATTCTCTTTCTGAAAATGAAGTTGAATGACAAGTGAAATCTATATACATAAAAGACTACTTTTGAAAACGTATGTCCGGGGTAATCTTCCAAACTACTGAATCGATTTTAACCATTTTTTCACCGTAGATAGCTACAGTAACAGGGAGCAGGATAAGCTATAATTTATTTCAAAAAAGCTTAGTTTAAAAAAGTTATATATGGAATCACAGTTAATTTATATGTCATTCCCCATTAAATGATTAAATTTTCAACCATTGTTGCAAAAATTTGGTGCCATGCAGCAACAATATTGATTAGCAATCATCTGAAAATTTTGAACCAAGGCTTCTCGGGAGTAAGTATGGAATTTATTGCCTTCTAAGGATTTTTATATTTTTCTGAGCTAACAATCCGCTAACGGAGTGAAATAAAAAAAAATTGATTTTGGCAAATAGTTAAGAGAATAGAAAGTGTTTATAGTCAAAAAAAATTTCTAAAGTTAGGTATATAAGATGTTTCTACCTCACCAATGTTGTCACGAGGATAAAAATAATAATGGACTTGATATTTTCGAGCAATATTGGAAATGGTTAATTTCAGTGCGATTGATACTGTTAAATATGTATTTATTTTAATATACCAAGCTTATAATATTTCCTTTTACTCAAACATTATTTGTAGCTTGCTATTTTTTATTTTAGCTTGACATTATTTTTTATAGTTTATCCAGAAATAGCCATTGTTTACAGAAGCAGCCATTATGATTTATAGATATGCACTTTAGTGTTGGAAAATTTATGAATGAGTTTCACTAAACCACCCTACACCCACAGAAACCCGGGCAGGGCCGGGGTTATTCGTTCAATCAAAAAATATTTTTTGATTGAACGAAATAAAAAAAAAAAAATGTACAAAAAAAAAAAAAAAGAAGAATAGAAAAAAGAAAATCCGCCCTAATTTTGAAAAAAATTTGTTTGACATAATTTTTTGACTCATTTATGAGCATCTATAACAGGTAAAAATAGATTTTTTTTATGGTCGAAACTTTCCTCTAAAGAGCTATATATACTTTAAGAAACTAAAAGTTAAAATCTTATTAGTTCTTTCTTGTCTTAAGAACGATGTGTCTTTAACCTTAAAGGACTTAAGTTGTGAGGACGAAAAACCCTTTCGTGAGTCAGCATCTTAGCAGAAAGGAAATAATTTAGTTCCTTCACCACCTGCTAACAATGTTCTATAAATATTTAAGACTTCTTCTTCTTGCGTCTTATGATGAATCATAGAAAAGACATAGTGAGTGAAATAGTCTTTTTTCATCAATTTGGAAAGTAACATTCGTAGGTTCAGTACAATACGGGTTATTTATTTATCTAGAGAAACATAACTTTAAAACAATGAGTCAAAAACATTTTCCATCGCTAGAAGCCTACACTCATACACTTATATACACTCTCACACACAAAACCGATGATAATACAACCTTAAAAAGTCGTTGATATTTAGTTCGAATCATACGGGTGTGCATTAGGGCACCACAAACCGTTTTTTATTTATTTAATTTTTATTATTTTCATTTTATATCTAAACAATTAACAAGAGTTCGCTGCTTGAAATTAGGAAATGTTCACAGCTTCAATTTTCATCAAGCTTGAATGCATATTATTTAATACATCAGATGAAATTAGTTCGAAGCTTCTATAATGACTAAAATAGGAACACTTGCTTTTGAAAACGTAGGACGAGTTTAACTTTTTAATTTCCAAATTTAAGCGCTTCTCTTTCCTTCTTTTTTATAATGATATTTTGCATTCAAGAGATATTTTTTATTTGATTTAATTGAAAGAACATTTTATTTTAAACCTCTTTTAATATCGATGCAGTAGCTTTTTAAAATTTCTTTCATCGACTTAGAAGGAATATGTCTTACCAGCATTTTTACTGAATATTAAAAAAAAAATCATAATAAAAAAAATAGCATTTAGACCTTTGTATATAGGAGTGCCAATGACTGCCGAAACAAAGGGGGTGAATCGGTAGTTTTCAAATTTGAACCTAAAAAATAGTTAAAAGATTTTTAAATTGATTTTTTGAGTAAAAACTTCGGTCTTGCTTTGCTTTTGATATTCCAAGCAAAGACAAAATATATTGAACAGTTATTATTTATATATATACTGATTTAGAGGTGTCCCTATTCACCTTGTTGATAGGGGTCAATCGGAACACGTTAAAAAAATTTTTTTTTTCAATTTAAACTTTAATAGGTGTCACAAATATTATTAATATTGATGGGGGAGAACAGGAATAGATATTTATTCCCAAATTAAAATTTATTTTCCTTACCAGTAAACGTATGATGTCAAAATTCGAAAATAATTTTGAACTTATGAAACATTAAAATTAATTTTGAGAAAATGCATTTGAATTGAAAAACAAAGATTTAAAATGAATTGCATTCACTCATGTCGTCTACAAAACGATCTTGTTGTTAAAACAAGTAGTTGTGACTTGGCTTAAGATTTTTGAGAACATCTTCTTAGATGAACACTGTCTTTTTTTAGTTTCTTGAAATCTCTGGGTTTTGGAGATCGCGCTGTAAGATTTTCTCACGTGTTCATTGTTGTCTGCATGCTGGTCTCTTGCTACATAGATTCTGTATGAATTTTCTTCCATACACTTCAAGTAAAAAGAAGGCTCCTAGAGCAAACATCTTTTTAAATCTGGAAATTTCTGTCATTCTAAGATCTAGTTGCTCACGAGAAGGAGTAAACAATAATAAATCCTTGCCCTTGTCTTGTCTAGAAGAATTGAAGAGACCAGTGGATAGAGGTGAAATTTGACATTTTTTTTACTTTCTAGAAAAAAAAAACTTTAAAAAAAAGTTGTGTTTTTTAACGGATTTTTTTCAACGGGTGTAACGTGGTCATATTCTTAGTTACCAAGGACATGATACTAATGGACTTATTATCACCTTCATCCATGGTAAAAAGTAGGTTTCATAAATTGTCCCATATCACCTTTATCCACTTTCTCGTTCAATTATGGCTAGAATCTTGTTTTTTCAACCAATTTCTTTCAAATAAGCATGAACTGGAAGTGTTTCGGTTCACCTCACAAATCCTTATCATATGACATTATAAAGAAATTTTCATTTATGACACAATTACAAAATGTTATCTATTCTAATGTGGTTGCATATATGCATATATAAAAATTACATATATGCGTATATAAAAAAATACTATTCTTAGGTTTGAAATACAAAGAGGTCTGTACTTACGCACAAAGTTCTGCAGACGATATAAGCTTTATGTTTTTTTTATTTTTTATTTTATTTTATTTTTTTAAGCACATCGCTTGCAGCCTTGCTCATAAACCAGTAGTGTTTCCATGAAAACAAAAATATTTTTTTTCTACTTCTTATAGTATTAAACTTCTAAAAAAAATAACGGCCAAAAATTCTCGACGATATATTTATTAAGAATTTCTTTGGATGGTCAGGACTAGGGAAGTTTTGTTCCGAATACACCCTGTTTTACGGTACTTATTCAGATCTCTTCGTAGCGACTATCAGGTGGAAAAAGTACCAAATCTAACATACAATTTATATCCTGGTATATATACAAAAAGATATACGCAAATATTTGCAGTGCATGACCTCTCTAATGCAAAATAATTGGGACCGGTGTCTGTTCTGCTTAGAGAAAATTCAAGTTGCCTGAAATGGAGCATAAACTAGAAAATGGAACGGTATTTGGTGAAAAAAAGTGAGTTATATTGAGGGGAGAACTGTAAGGAATATGCCAAAAGCATTTGTATGTCGAAATGAAACGTTAAAACATATTTCTAGCTTTTTCAATAGAGGAAACAGGTTTTGACCCTTGCTACTATATATTTACTGAACGAGCTAGAATTTTTTTTTTAATTTGTATTCAGGCATATAAATGTAGCTATGTCTTTCCTCCTGTAGTCACCTTCCTCCCGAATTACTATCTATTCCCCCCACATTGTTAAAAATGTAGGAATACTTTGTTGAATATTTTATTACTATAAAATTGAGTGTTCACAGTACTGAGAAAATTTTACAGTTCAGTTTACTGCAAAAAGGAAACGATTACAGTGCCACATGATACAGAATATACATGAATTATAGCGCAAATCATAGAATTTTTTTTTCTCCCCCACCATCGAGAGCTATTTTGTATAAGGGGTCTACGAACAATGATAAACCAGCTCAAATCTTACTGCTTATGTAGAATCACTACGGGTAATTACGAACCAATGTTTACACTTTCGCAATTTAATTGCTCACAGGAGCACTATGTCCTATTTAAAAATCTGGACACCCATCGGAAATAACTATTAACTCCTCTGCTACACTGCGCGACCGTTTTTTTAATTTTTTGGCTGATAGAAGTTTTTTAAAAATCCTTCTTCTTAAGTACCCCAATTGTTCATAATTACCCCATAGTACATGGGGTAAATATGAACATGCTTTCCCCCCTTGCTTACCCTGGCTTTTCAGTGAATTCCTTGACTTTATCATAAAAATGATGTACCATGAAGGGATATCTGGCCTTCTTTCTAGATTTTCGTAGGAGTTCTGTTTTCTTTTTTAGAGAAATGTTCGAATACCTCTTCATGAAACTAATGTGCCAGTCATCACCTGGCTTTTCATCTTTGAATCGAAAGTGCAATCCATTAGCCAAAGCAAAGTCTTGAATAAGGCTTTTCAACTCTTCCTTGTCGCAAGGAAACCCCATAGGATCCTAGCAATTAGACATTTTGCTGGAGTTAGTTCCACATCAGTTGGTATGTCTGTTGGGCGACCTGCTCTCATCCTATCAATTTTGACTCTGCCCCTTTAATTCTGTTGTGCAAAACACTCAGAAGGATGGCGTTGGTGTCCACTGCCTCGCTGTATTTCATGTTCACAATTTATAATATCATTCACAGCCCGTAATAAGTCTTCATTGGTATAATGAGGTGGTGGCGTCTCGTGCACATAAGTGCGAGGCATTTGGACGTTAAAGCTTACAGCTCATGCAAATCATTGCAAAGCGTCAATGGCTCAGTCAAAGGATCAAAATAACTATTTGGATCAAAAAAGTGGACCTGAAGTGGAAAAAACTACTCTGAAATTTTTTTTATTATTATCCCTACCTAGAAAAATACGGGGTAATTATGAACACCTTCCTACAGGGTGCTAATAATGAAAGACAGCAAAACTCCAGTTGATTTCTGTTAAAGGCTTAATAACTGAAGGCAAATATAATGAAAACAATAACTTAGCACAATTTTATCAGTCCGAACAGGATGGAAATTGAAGACTGAAAAACTGTTTGACAACTTTTGTGAGAAGGGTTAGGATAACTAAGGAAATGGCGGGTACAGTGTTGCCACATCAGTGAAAAAACATCCCTAACCTAATAATGAAGATGTGAACTTCCAGTTGCTACTGCTATTTGGTTCCTTCATTGCTTACAGAAGCGCTAATGTCGTTTGTTCTGAATTACCCCATTTTCACAATTATCCCGCTTGACCCTATCTTAATTTTTAATCCGCAGAACTACACTGTTAAAACTACTGGTTGCAATTGGCACCTTTCCGGGGCGAAACGCTTGTAACAGCAGCGGCACCCAGTAGGGAGCCGAGATTTTAACCCTTGGCTTGGGTTGAAAAACTGGCACCCTTAATTCAACGAGCAGCGCGGGTGAAAGATGGAACCGTATAGGAGAGCATAATGGCCCCCTTACTGTTCACTAGGGATGCACCGATTAATCGGCAGTACCGATTAATCGGCCATAATCGGCCACTTTGCCGATTATTAATAATCGGCAAAATTGGGCCGATTAATCGGCCAAATATATTTTTTAAATATTCTTCTTCAAAGTATACCTTCACTACGAAACTATGATGAATAATTTTATTAACAGTAATAATCCTCATAGTTGATATAAAGTTTTTATAAATTAATTCTCCAACTTTGAATACATAGACAATGTTGCAACACGTTTTCATGTGGCTAGTTTTCTCCTTAGTACAGTGCTTTTAGATAACCACTAATTTTCACAAAGAATAAAAGTTGAATTAAATTGCTACTAATCATTAAAAAATGTAAATTAAAAGTACTCCTAAATTGGAGTGCTCACCACAGAATCCCCCTCCCCTTTTTTTGAATTTTTATGTCCAATCAACATAATTAACAATGTGTTAATGTAATACTATTAACAATTATATGGAAATTGGTTCTAAAAAATTTGATAAAATATTAAAATTATTTTGTGAAAATTAGGAAAATGAAGAAAAAAGCTTCTCTCGGAAATAAATTACTATTTCTGAACTCGGAACTGTATAAGAGAGTTGAAACAGTGATGGTAAAATTGGCAGCATTAAAAACAATCATCCTTATCATTAATTGGCTCAGCCGATTAATCGGCCGATTACCAACAACCGATTAATCGGTAATCGGTAATCGGCCAATTTGCTTATCGGTGCATCCCTACTGTTCACTATTGCAGATCCCCCCTGTGATGTGTGCGTTTTTGTTTTTCAGTTGTGTTTACTTTTATTTATTGTATTTATTCACGAAGTCTTGGTACATTTTCACCTTGAATTCAGATTTGAAAATGATCGAATCTTGTAATTTAAGGCATTTCTCACGTTTCAGACTTTCCAACTTATTTTAAAAGAATTCATTAATTGGATTCAACTCAGTAGTTTTAAAATGCTATTGATATTTACTACTGCATTATCTGCACCGAAAATGAAGAGGGAGGATATTTATGGATCCCTTTCAAAAACAATCAAAAATATTCAGTTGTATTATTCTATCAATAAAAAATTGAATCGTTTCATTAACTTCTAAAATTTTAATCAAGAGTAACATATTAAATACGTATGTGTAGTTCGACATTTAAATTTCTAAACTAAAGGCCTAAAATATGGGGGTATTCGAAAAGCAGTTTTTGTTAAACATCCAGTTTCTCGACGGATTAAAAATCAAAATATATTTTAAGGATCTATTCATTTCAACTGAGGGAACAAAAAAAAAAGTAAGCTCTGGTAATAACGAACTCAGCATTCGTTATCAATAACGCCAACGAAAGATATTAGCGAAAGCACAAAATGCAAATCATGGCATACATATACGCATGATAAAAACAAATAAGAAAGAAAGAGTGAGGCAGTGTTTTTTCCCCCCTTTCTTTCGCGTTTTGCTGCTTGTTGGCTGTGTCTACGCTGCAAAAAGACAATCGATACAAAGAGATAAATTTCCGTTGAAACAATTTGAAATGATTGTAATATGTTGGAAAACCTTAGAACTATGATTAAATGCATGTACTTACGTGAGAATTCGAAGATTAAAATGAAGAATTAATCCATTTTTGTAATAAATTCAAGGTGAAATCCAAGACTGTGAAAGCACTGCACCAAAAATTCTGTCGTGACGACGTAAGCAAGATGTTCGCCATTCAAATGGTTGTTGATGATGAATCGCCTTGGAGTCACAATACGCAGCCGCAGGCTATCAGGGGTGCCTTTCAGATGTCTCACTGAGCATGCGCTAGCCTAAAGGGTGCCGATGGCGCTCTAGAAAAAGCATTAGGCACCTTCTGAGAGGCCTTTTGGTACGAAGGTACGAAAAGAGCATTTCAAATTCGCAATGGCACCCCATGGCACCTTGCTTCCATCCCAGCTTTCTTATTGGCACCCCTGCGTCACCCGTAGTTTTAACAGTGTACCCACAACGTTTTTTTTTATTTTTCGAGCAATATTTTACAGGAAAATTACAGTTTACGTTAACAAGTACAAGTAACATGGACGTTAGTCATTTTTACAGTGGAACTCCAGGATTTGTTTTCACAATGTACTATCTACTTCTTTCTTTTTCGGTAGAGCTTATTTAAGGGAACGGTGGCTATTATACGCAAAGTAACACATTAATTCACTATTGTCTTTTGATAATGAATATATTCACATTTTTCTAAATATTGCCAATGAAACTTCTGTTCAAAAAACTACTAATGAAAATGTATCAAAATCACAATGAAAAAAAAAAAAAGAGCCGTCTCTTGTTTCCATATTGCGCTACTACATCATTTGATCTTCTCACTACTATACTTTCCTTTCACAGTTCATTTAAAACTTATATTTCGCTTACAAACATCTTGAAGAGTTAAATTTTGTCACCATTTCCTTTAGCTGCTAAATAATATCAACGACTCGCTGAACCAACATAACCTACTGAAGTAAAACATAAAAGACTTTTGAGAAGATTAAACTTTCACCATGTTATTAAACACTCAACTCCGAAAATCTATTAAAAACATTTATTAACATTCATAAAATTCTCCATCAACAAGGAAAAAAACTCAACTTTCAACCAATCTATCCAAAAGTATAATCGTCAGCTATCGCTGCTGACAGGTAAGCTTACGCTAGAATGCATAAATATTAAACTCAATTTGGGAAACTTGAGGGCAAAAAATTACTGATCAGTGTTTTGCCTAAAGAGTCAACAGATTCCCTGCTAGCGTCGTAAAGCGTGGGAATCTCTTTTTCTTACGATCCAGGAAAAGTGAACCGCAAACAAGAGGCGTGCTCAAACAATTTTTTACGGCATCGTAAATAGCAGCTTCTTTTGGCAATGATTTTTATTTCGTGCACGAATGCTGTTTACTCATTCTCCCGAAATTGAATTGTTAAGGGAGCGGATGACACGAAGTTTTAGAGCATTAGGGAGGACGCAATTTCGTTTTTTCTCTTTAAAAAAAGCTGTGATATAGAAGAAAAAAAAATTTTTACGATCAAGGTTTACTGAAATTTGATGACTTCATAATAAAATTGTTTAATGGTTACCTGGTAATCCTCAATAGGTTGCACATGAATTATCGTTAAGTGTTGTTACGAGTAAACTCGGAAAAGTTTCTACACTGGAAAAAAAAACGTTTTTACGGTATAATACTTGAATTTGAGGTTCCAATTTTAAACTAAAATGCACAGTAACAAACTGTAAAATTAGTAATTTTACAGTTGTTTACTGTAGAGTTAGCAATTTTAGTTTATTGTCGAAAATTTAGCTGTATTATACTGTTAAAACAGCAGTATACTACTGGCAGCAAAGGTTCCAGTTTAACCCTACACCGCATGATTTTTTGTTCTTTGAAAGACATATATATGTTTTTTAGTGTAATAAGAAAACATTGGAACACATTTTTGAAAAATTAATTTTGAGGATAGATGGTTATATTTGCTAGAAAGATACCTAACACTTGCTTTTTGTGCTTGAGTTGTCTTATGCATGGTCATAAGGAAAAATAGTCCATGTATCCAATTGGCAAAGCTATGCAGTGTAGGGTTAAAACTGTAGAATAGGATGTCCCGAAAAAATCGAAATTCCGCAGAGCACTTAGCCTTAGTGCGGAAAATTTGTGACTCCCCAACACTAATTACTGTGCAAAATTTCTTGACTCTGAGTTAATGCTTTCTGCTCTGGCAAGACGCTTGAAGTTTAGAGATTTTTGGAAAAAAATCGAAAAAAGAGAAAATTTACTAAATATTTTAAAATTCACAGAATGTTAAGCCTTAGGGCGGAAAATTTGTGACTCCCCGACACTAGTTACTGAGCAAAATTTCTTGACTCTGAGTTAATGCCTTATGCTCTGGCAAGAGGCTTGAAATTTAGAGATTTTCGGAAAAAAATCGAAAAAATAAGAAAATTTACAAAATATTTTAAATTTCACAGAATGCTAAACCTTAGTGCATGAACGCTTTAATTTCCTGCCACAAACTAATACGTTAAATTTTAAGTCTGTGAGCCAATTATTTATGCTCTGGAAAAAGGCCTGAAATTAGGGAATTTCACTAAAAAATTCTTAAATGCGAATAACACATAAAAAACTGCTACATACTAATACTCACCAATATTTCGCATTTTTATCGCCTCAATGACAACATCAGACCACCCCTTGAACTGAAATGGGCTCCTCTTCGTTGTTTATATGGTTACGTCGACAAGGAAGTTAAATTATTTAAGTATTTGTTGAAAGTCTTGGTGTGCTGTTCATATTAGTTCGATATGTCTAAATCGAAACGCTCAAATTTTTTTCTAAGAGATAATTCCAAATGTGCAATTTTTGGATACGCTAAAGACTTTGACTGCATGCTTCCAACCTATGGAGATGTTATAAAATGTATGTACGAGAGACGAATATTTTCTTCGAAGATGGATAGTAATAAGAAGCCTAGCTTCTCGATTATTGCTGATCGTGTAGCAAGAAAGGTAATAAACTTGTATAAGGACTCGTGCATTCCAGTAATTTCAAAACAACGTGTTATTGCAATGATACATACTTATCACAAAAATTATGTGGATAAGAAGGCTGTTCTTAAAAGAGTCAAACACAGCGCGAAAAGAAGAGATCGACTTGTGAAATTTAAGGAGGATGCAATGGAACTCTTTGATATAGCTGCTTGTAAGTGCCATGATTTTGATTCATGTGCATGTCCTAAAGAGAAAAAAGTTCCTTTGAAAAAAAGACTATTTCTCTATGATCAAAGAACTACTAGATTAATGTCCATCGGTGCAGTGGATATTGGAGAAACAAAGAAACTTCAAAAGAGAGCCAAAGGAAGGTCACAGGACTCGATTCGTTACTTTTTTGGCGCATCTACTTCAACTTCAGTTCAATCGGAGGATCAAATAAAATCCGCCCAAGATTTGAAAGCAGGAAATTATACTAAATCAAACCTTTCTTGCTCTAATACTTTCAGCGAAAAACCTTCTACATCTACATCTTCTCAAATGCGGATTAAACTGAAAAATACAGCTATGACGAGTTTGAGATTTGGAATTTCTAACAGAGCCGCAGCAGCGGTTGCTTCTAGTGTTTTGCAGGATATTGGTATGATTTCTGAAACCGACACTTCTCTTGTCATCGACAAAAACAAAATTTCTAGGGAACGAGCGAGAATTGGAAAAGAATTGAAAGCTATTTCCATAAGTGAAACCAACACTCCTTTACTCGGTCTTTACTTTGACGGTCGCCGTGACAAAACAAGGATGAATGAAAGAAATGAGATAGGTAAATTTTATTCATGATCTATAGTAGAAGATCATTACTCTCTTGTAAAAGAGCCCGAGATAAGTATGTTGGACACATCACTCCTAAGTCAGGGTCGAGTCTAGACATCATGAAATGCATCCATAGTTATGTGGAAGCTCACGGCGTTGGATTTGAAAACCTTCTTGTTGTCGGAGCGTCGTAAACACTGGAATAAAAGGTGGAATAATTCGCCTATTAACGCAAAATCTTCGCAGGCCCCTCTAGTGGGCTATTTGCCTTTTACATTTTAACGAACTCCCATTACGGCATCTCTTTCTTTTCGTAGATGGTACAACAACAGGCCCAAAATCTTACTCTGTTACAATTGGAAAAAGCCTGTACGACTGTGAAAAGCTTCCTATAGTTCGGTTTAAGGCAATAGATTGCAATTTGCCTTGATGTTGACCCGACCATACTGAGTAAAGACCAACAGTATTTCTTTCAGATATCCCATGCAACCAAATCAGGTGCATGCTCTCCAGATCTTGCTAACCGTGAACCGGGTACTCTAAATATTTCTCGTTGGCTGACAACAGCTAATAGAATCTTGAGACTCTACGTTTCAACTATAAAACCATCAGCTGAGTTGAAAATCCTGGTCAAGTTTATATTAAACGTATATTCACCATCCTGGTTTAAAATAAAACTTAACCATTCTATTAAAGATGGAACAAGACATGTGTGGGAAATTATTCATGCATCGAGATACTTGCCAAAAATGTATCTTGACGTAATCTATCCTGTCATTGATCGGAATGCATTCTTTGCTTGTCCAGAATGAATGATAACAGATGAAAATGTGAATATCAGAGAGCTCGGTATTCATAAAATGTTAAAGGCTAGAGAAAGTGCATCTGTTGATGGAGACTGTGTGCGCACATTCCACATCCCAAAACTTAACTTTGAGGCTGCAGATTACACTGAAGTGACAAAAGTCATGGGATAGCAATATGCAAATTTTCAGATGGCAGTAGCATCGCATAGAACAGGTATAAATGCGCAGTGCTTTTACAGAGCTTTCATTTCTGTTCAAGTTATTCATGTGAAGAGGTTTTAACGTGATGATGACCGCACGACGTGAATTAACAGACTTTGAACGCGGAATGTTAGTTGGAGCTAGACGCATGGGTCATGCCATTTCGGAAATCGTTAGAGAATTCAACATTCCCAGATCCACTGTGTCAAGAGTGTGCCAAAAGTATGAAATTTCAGGCATAACATCCCACCATGGACAGCGCAGTGGTCGACCGCCTGCACTTAAAGATCGAGACCGGCGACGTCTGCAAAGAGTCGTAAATTCTAACAGACAAGCAACACTGCGTCAAATCACCGTAGAAATCAATGTGGGACGTACAATGGACGTGTCTGCTAGAACTGTGCGGAGAAATTTGGATTTCTTGGGCTATTCCAGCAGAAGACCGACTCGAGTGCCTTTACTGACAGAACGACATCGCTTGCAGCGACTCTCGTGGGCACGTGAGCATATCGGTTGGTCCCTAGATGAATGGAAAACCGTGGCCTGGTCCGATGAGTCACGATTTCAGCTGGTAAGAGCCGATGGTAGGGTTCGAGTGTGGCGCAGACCCCACGAAGCCATGGACCCAAACTGTCAGCAAGGCACTGTTCAAGCTGGTGGTGGCTCCGTAATGGCGTGGGCTGTTTTTTCATGGCATGGACTTGGTCCTCTAGTGCGACTGGACCGAACATTGACTGGAAATGCTTATGTGCAGCTACTTGGAGATCACTTGCAGCCATTCATGGACTTCATGTACCCAAACAACGATGGGATTTTTATGGATGACAATGCGCCATGTCACCGGGCCACAACTGTTCGCAATTGGTTTGAAGAAAATTCTGGACAATTCCAACGAATGATTTGGCCACCTAGATCGCCCGACATGAATCCCATTGAGCATTTATGGGACACCATCGAGAGGTCTGTTCGTGCCCAAAATCCTGCCCCATCAACGCTTTCACAATTATGGACGTCTATCGAGACAGCATGGCTCGATATTCCTGCAGAAGACTTCCAACGACTTGTTGAGTCCATGCCACGTCGAGTTGTTACACTTCGCCGGGCAAAAGGAGGGCCGACACGATATTAAGAGGTATCCCATGACTTTTGTCACTTCAGTGTATGTTAGTTTGATAGACTGGAACAATTTCAAAATAACGCCTCCACCAGTTCTCTACAACGTTCCGTCAAGCGATCTTCAAAATATGATGGCTGTTAGAGTTCCATGCGAAAAATGGAAGTTCATTCAATTCCCTTGCCATACACAGGCCGTTGAACGCATCGTGAAATTAGTTTCTAAGGCATCAAATCAAGTATGTGGCCAGGAGAAAAGAGACGAGTTTATTTTCGCTGTCTTAAAATCACGCAGCAATATGCCTGCATTTCACCATAAAAGTGATTACAAATTACAGTAATACATGATGTCTCTCTAACTGTAAATTCCAAAGCCTGAACAGTACAATATGAAGTTTTAAAAATGCATTATTGATAAGCTTTAAACCCATTTTGTAATTTTTTCTTTAATGCATAGAAAAATTCAGTTCGAATTTTTTGAATATTTGTCAGGGAGATTTTCTAAATGCATAAATACTTTAATTTCTAATAGAATTTATTTCTACATGTAATTAGATTATAAACAAAGGTCCCCTCTTTTAGGCTTTTTCATTAAAATCTTTAGGGCTCTTTTACCTGAGATTCAAGTATCTTGCCATAGCGGAAGACACTAATTCAGAGTCACGAATTTTTGCTCTGATATTAATTTTTTGGGTTCTTTTACCTGAAATTCAAGTCTCTTTCTATAGCGGAAGATATTAACTCAGTCACAAAATTTTTCTCTGATATTAGCTTTAGAAAGTCACAAATTTTTTGACTAATTCTTAACATTCTGTGAAATTTAAAATATTTCGTAAATTTTCTCTTTTTTCGATTTTTTCCCGAAAATCTCTTAACTTCAAGCCTCTTGCCAGAGTAGAAGGCATTAACTCAGAGTCAAGAAATTTTGCTCAGTAATTAGTGTCGGGGAGTCACAAATTTTCTGCACTAAGGCTTAACATTCTGTGGATTTTAAAATATTTTGTAAATTTTCCCTTTTTTCGATTTTTTTTCCAAAAATCTCTAAACTTCAAGCCACTTGACAGAGCAGAAGGCATTAACTCAGAGTCAAGAAATTTTGCACAGTAATTAGTGTTGGGGAGTCACAAATTTTCCGCACTAAGGCTAAGTGCTCTGCGGAATTTCGATTTTTTCGGGACACCCTACTGTAGAATGCAAGGTAAGAAACTCTAAAACTAGTAAATTCGCAGTTTATTTCTTTAAACTAGCAATTTTACAGTTTACTATTGAAAAATTAGCAATTTTACAGTTTACTATTGAAAAATTAGCAATTTTTAGTTTATTACTGTAAAATTAGCAACTTTTAGTTTATTACTATAAAATTAGCTGTATTATACTGTAAAAATAACATTCATTTTTTACTGTGCATCATATGTGTCAGAAAATTAGTTTTTAATGAAGGTTGTACAATGTAAATTTTATCAATGTTTTAATGGATTAATGCACACTTTTTGGTTCATTTTGACTCGGGACTAGAACATGCATTGAATAATGTAAATTATTAAAAAAATACCTAAAAACTACCTGTATTACAGTGACAGACGCTTCAATAATGGGTAAAAAAAGAAAAAAAGAAAGAAAAGTTTTAAAAATATTTTTGAAAATGAGGTGCAGAAGACCCTGACTTATCCGGTCATTGATTATATGAATTTTCGAATTATCCGGATTAAATTTGTAGATTTAAAACAAGGAGGAGTTCACATAGATGACTTTAAATTATGAAAGCTGCAACTGTAAAAACGCCAAAAATTTCCTTTTCCTTTTGATTAAATAAACAGCTCCTGCACAGTTTATAGGGGAATTATGTTATAACACACACCACTGCAGCTGAACTTCATAAAGGCTTATTTTTATCATCAGTATTTTAAAAAGTTCTATGTAATTTTGCTACAAAATATTTTTTCATTCGAACTAAAGTTAAGTCCGTTTATTGAAGGATTTGCTTTGTTTATTATCCATACTACTCGGATTGCTCACAATCTGATTATCCAGATTGACATTGGTACCAGTTAGCCAGTATAAGAGAAGTTGTGCTGTTGTATAATGACTACGTACACTGTCAAAAATACATTTTTTGCTGCACAATAAGGCTATACAGTAGTAAACTGCAAACTTTCTAGTTTACTGTTATAAAATAAAATTGCTAGTTTACAGTACTAAACTATAAAATTACTGGTTTCGCAGTTTATTACAGTGAATTTTACAGTCTTAAACTAGAACCTCTGCTGCCAGTGTTATATTGTTGTTTTTACAGTATAATAAAGCTAATTTTACAGTATAATACAGCTAATTTTACAGTAATAAATTGTAAAATAGCTAGTTTTACAGTTTATTACTGTGCTTCTACAGTTTTAAACTTAAACCTCCGCTGTCAGTATTATGCTGTATAATAAACAACAGCTTTTTTTTACAGTGTACATGTATACCGGCCAATGCTTCAAAAATAAGTTTTGTGCATTGGAATTGCATTTCACATTTAGTCGCATTCTATGAAGAAATGTCGATATTACTATTCATTACTGAACAGAATAAAACTGGATTAAATCATCTTTTTCACTGAATCAATAGCTTCAATGTTAATACAGCAGTAACTCCTTTAAGGGACAACTCTTCTCTCTTAAGGGAAACTTTTTCTGGCCCCAGTCCCTTTTAATAGGAGCCTCTGTATATTTACTTCTCAATAAGGGACACTATATAAAGGACAGTCACAGAGAAAAATTTTGAAACTTACTGCATAAATGAATATGAAATATTAAATTTAAAGAAGATCAATGTTCTTTTTTTGACAAAAAATTTACTGGTAAAAGTTTGACCTGGCACTAACACGTAAAGAAACAAATATGCATTTAAAAATTCTTGCTGAGATATTTCAGTAATTTTTTACTATTTATTTTTATGTATTCAGCTACGACGCATCGTGACCATGAGAAAATTTTTACAGAAAGCTTTACACCAAACCATGCTGTTATTTACATTGTATTACATAGTAAATTACATGACATAAAGCAAATCCAAGTAAGAAATTACTTTAAATAAATTTTGATAAATTACGATGCTAATTCTACGCAATTTTCATTAAACTTTAATTATAAATCATTATTTTTTTATTAGAATAATTCTGAATTTTATCTAGTATTAATGTAACATTTTGAATAAATATTAAATGCTAATATTTTGCCTTTATCATGATGTAATACTGTGTTAAATATATGGTGGTACTGTCGGCCCCGCTTAAACGAATGCTGTCAGTTCCTAGAAATATTATTCGATTAAGCGGAGTATTTGATTAAGCGGGGATCTTTAACATTGCATCTATGGCATCGGCTCCGAGATGTTTTATTCGTATATAGCGGAGTATTCGTTTATCCGTTACCCGATTAAGCGGGGACGACAGTTATCAAAAATGATGAATGCATTAATTCATACATCTCATATTAAGAGACAAAAAATACAATCCCCCTAGTGTCCCTTATTGAGAAGTTCTACTGTATTTATGAAGTTTGTTTTTCTACTTATATTACCTTTATAATACTTAAAAAGATAGTTGAAATTCTACTTTAAAAGTTTAGTTTTTGTTACTTCATTAGAAATAAATCGATTTGTCAGAGGGAAATTAAAAAGGAAGGAATAAGGAATAAAATGTAATAAAATTTAGTCATTCGATTTTCTACGCCACTGGTTTTAATGGAAAAATGTTCGCCCGTGACCTTAATCTTTCATTAGTTACGAAATTTAATTTTGCTTTGAAGTTTATGACGCACTATGTCTGCAACATTAGATATTAATGTAACTTTTGTTATACCTATTTATTATAGCATGCATTGAAATTATGTAAAGTAATTCAGTATAAATAGATTTCAATTTTTCTTCACTATGTTTGCAAATTAGGGGACTCGGGGCCGACAGAGGAACCAATGTGAACATAGGTTTCAAAAATGCAAAAGAATAGTTAATAAATCTGAAAAAGCTTCTTTTAAAAACTCAATGATTTAGTAATCATAAATATTTATAGCAATTATTAAGGAAAAAAATAATATATTGTTTTTCTAAAACAACATTAAGTCATTTGCTTTGTTCGGCGCCAATCATGGGGTCAAACGGGATTTAAAGAACAAAGAAATAATTAAAAGATTGAAAAGTTAAATCTGGGAATGGGGGATTTCAGCAGAGATCATTTGAAAAAAAAAAAACCCTCTTTGAGACCGGATTGTCCATTAAAAAAATATTGGAAAGGGGGGGGGATTCATATTCTACCTCTCAAAACCCTACTTTTGCTGTCTTGAATTTTAAATGTTTATCTAGTTATTTTATTAATCTTTGATTAAAAAAAATATTTTAAAGATGCAATAAGCCTTTTTTAATGCGTTTTTCGTCTTTCTCTTACTTCAACGGGTAAGTAGGCTACAAACAAAGCTATAAAGACAATCAACTCGCAGTTCGGCATATTTTTAATCTGAAAATTTTGCTACTGTACCATTTTACTAAACTATACTGTTTTATATTCATCATCTTTCTCCAATTTTTTAGCATTTTTTTTCTTTCGTTATCCTTCGACTTGCATTTCTTTGAGCATGTTTAAAATTCTTTTGTCTCCATGGTAATGCATTTTTCTCTGCTTTGGATTTTTAAGGATCGAAAATTTATCCTTCCTGCTTTCAGATTGGCTAAAACGCATTCCAGATCGTTTAAGAAATAATTTAAAAACAGAAACATTCAAAAAATGTATCAACTGGACTTAGAATGTCGCTTAGGCGTTAAAAATAGCTCAATAAATTATATTAGATTATTTTCACATTTTCCATTGCATTTCTCGTCTTTAAACATATGAATGCTTGTTTTTGTTCGTTGCTTGTATAATTCAACAGTGACGAGATGGCCGGTGTCAATCAAATGAGAAAACGAGTCCATTCCTTAAAATAGGTAGAATTTCTACCCATTCAAATTCCCCCATCAATTGTGAATCCCATTCCTCAATTTTCATCTGCGTATCACCCCTTCCTAAAAATGGACAATCCTGAAAAAAGGAGGAGTCACAGGCCATCCCTGCGAAGTTGAATTATAGTCTGTTACTTTAAAATAGACGTATCAAATTCAGAATTTTGAGTCGTCTGCATAGAAACCGTGCTAAAGAAAACAGCTCACATTCTTTTTTTTTTAATGCACTGCTTTTAAGGCATTTCATTAAATTTTATGTTTATCGAATTAGGTTTACACTTCATTGATATCCTCATACCTGACAAGGGGACCTTACAGGTTGTCACTCACCGATTTTGATGAGTTTCATATACAGGGTGTCCACTCCTATTGTGGCCCAATAGCTAATTTCTAAACCGTTAGAGATACGCATATAGTTCATTTAGTAAAAAACTCTAAATTACGAAAGGAATTTTGGGTCTATTCAATGTTTTTCAAAAAATCAAATTTTGAAAGAGTTACGAAATTTAAATTTTTATACAGCCCCAGTCCTATCAATCATATTTAGTAAAACATTTTTGACACTGTAACGTTTAAAACTTAAAAAAAAAATCACTGTTCTACGACAAAAATTGACCAAGTTATGACGTTTTGAAAAATCAAGATTTTGAAGGATTTCGCATACGGTCCCTTAAGCGATCTTTCGATGACGTCATGAAATAATGCAAAATCTCGATTTTTCAAAACGTCATAACTCGGTCCATTTTTGTGGTAGAACAGTGTTTTTTTTTAGTTTTAAACGTTACAGTGTCAAGAATGTTTTACTAAATATGATTGATAGGACTGGGGGGCTGTATAAAAATTTAAATTTCGTAACTCTTTCAACATTTCATTTTTTGAAAAACATTGAATAGACCCAAAATTCCTTTCGAAATTTGGAGATTTTTTCCTAAATAAACTATATGCTTATCTCTAACGGTTTAGAAATTAGCTATTGGGCCACGATAGGAGTGGACACCCTGTATTATGTAGAGGGACCCACCCTTAGAGGGACCCCCCCTAAGTATTTTAGCAAAAGGATATTCCCCAATGCGCCTTAGTTTTCAAGATATAACGATCCAATGTTCAGCTCGAAGTTATTATAGAGGTACGGTTGAGCAGTGGTAGAAACAGCGACCGTAGCCCAGTGAGGAAGGTCCCCCACTCCGACCGCTGGAGGTCTGGGGATCGAGTCCCGTGACGTATTTCTTTTCTTCTTTAAAATAGAAATAAATTCGAAGTTAATGGAAAATCGTTTAATTATTCATTTTTATTTTATTTATTGATTCATTTAATGAAGAAATATATTTTTTTAATTTTTAATATTGTTAATTTACGGGACTCGATCCCCAGACCTCCAGCGGTCGGAGTGGGGGACCTTGCTCTCTGGGCTACGGCCGCTGTTGTGACCACTGCTCAACCGTACCTCTATAACAACTTCGAGCTGAACTTTGGATCATTATATCTCGAAAACTAAGGCGCATTGGGGAATATTCTTTTGCTAAAATACTTAGAGTGGGTCCCTTTACATCTTAATATATAAAAATTACGTGTCTCTGTGTTTGTGGCCAATGGACTCCTCAGCTACTGAACGGATTTTAACCAAATATTACACGCAGTTTCAGTTTGGTCCAACTTAAATGATAGGATAGTTTTTATCTCAATTTAAAACCGCAATATATTTTTTATTGCAAAGTATGTATTTAGCTACTAGCTTTTCTGTGTTCTTGGCTAAGCCTTTTTACTAAGCCTTTTTTGACACCTCCATGGCTGAGCGACATAAAGCACACGTTCTGGCAGCTTCTGGAGCGCAGTAAACAAGTAATAATCTTTCTTTAATATATAAAAATTACATGTACCTGTGTTTGTGTCCAATGGATTCCTCAGCTACTGAACCGATTTTAACCAAATTTTGCACGCAGTTTCACTTTGGTCCAACTTAAATGATAGGATAGTTTTTATCTCAATTTAGGACCGCAATAGATTTTTTATTGCAAATTATCTATTTAGCTACCGGCTTTTCTGTATTCTTGGATAAAGTTCTTTAAACAAACCCGGAATGCCACCACATAATCTGCGGTTAAAAATTGGTTCACCCATAGTTCTTCTACGTAATTTAAATCCAACGAGATTAGACAATGGTACGCGTTTAGTTATCAAAAAAATCAGCGGGAACATTATTGAGGCAATCATTTTGACTGGCAAGTTTAAAGATGAAGTAGTTCTGTTGCTACGTATTCCAATGACACCGTCAGAATCTTCAATACCCTTCAAAAGGCTACAGTTTCCCATTCGTTTAGCTTTCGCCATGTCCATTAATAAGTCCCAAGGACAAACAATGTCAATTTGCGGTTTAGATTTAGAAAATCCATGTTTTTCCCATGGGCAACTATAGGTCGCTTGCTCCCGTGTGGGAAAACCGTCCAATCTATTTTTGTTTACAAGAGACAGATTAACAAAGAATATTGTGCACCGATTAGTGTTGAGTAAACTGAATTAAAATGCTTATAATTCAAAAAATACAAATAATTGGTTAATATCTACCTACTACATTATTAAAAAAAAATAAAATGTTACAATAGCAATTAGCAAATTTTTAATTAACTCAATTGTTATAAGCTTGAATATAATATTTCTCAGTACTAAAATGCTACATTTTTTGTTGATTTTTTGTTTCTTGCAAACTTAGGAAATTTTTGTTCGATTGTTTTTATATTTTGACCTCAAATTCATATTTATATGAAGTTGATCTCTATAACGGTAATAAAGTTTTTCGTTTCTATTGAAACATTATAGTTTAACCCATACCTTAGCCACAGCAACGCGTAGCCGGGTCAGCTAGTATATATAAAACTCATCAAAATCGGTGAGTGACAACCCGTAAGGTCCCCTTGTCAGTTATTTCTAAACGTTTTTTAACAAATTTAGGCATACATAAATAAAGCAAACATTTCTATGAAAAAGTTGTGCTTTATAAACGTTGATTTTTCAATTGAATAATAGTTTACGCACAAAGCAATTTCAGTCACCAGCATTTAACCATTGTTGTAAAAGCCAAATGGGAAAGGAGAGTATAGGGCCGTAACTATGACAACCGTTAAGGGAAAAGTGTAGAGATTGGGAAATTAATTTGTTTTCACACGCTAGCTCTCGTTATACAGCGTATAGTTGATTTCCAATGAAAAGATTTTTCCTGAAAGACCAGACTTTTATATATTTTTTTAATTTCTATCTGATAATCAAATGTTTGAAAAATCAAGTACGCATTTTCCTACATGCAGGAAAAGAATTTTTATTGGCAAAGTTAGTTAAATTTTGAACTCTTCAAAAAGTGTTAGCTAAAATTACAGTGAAAAAATATTCCTTAACACTAACTAACATTTTCATCTTTGAGTTTTATCATCAACAACTTACAATGAAAAATAAACAGAAAACACAATTTTAATTAATTATTTTTTCAATTTGGATGCTATTTTTAGTTTCGTGACGGAAAAGCATTTGTATCAACAAAATTTTTGGACATGATAGTATGAGACAAAATTTCCATAAAAAACACTTGTGATATTGTTTTTTGAACTAATGAATACTTTAAGATATTGGCGCAATAAAAAGATGTTAGTTTGAATATTTTTTAGGCATTGGACAAAAAAATTCAAGTTTGATAGAATGGCAATTATTTTTTGAATTATGGTAATGAAAATGACCATATTTTAGCTAAAATTTTTAAAAAAGCAAAAAAGGCTTGTACTTGGCACCTATCAATAAAATTAGCAAAAAATATCAATATGACTTTTATGGAATTCTCAATATTGCATTCCATTGCAAGAAAAAAGTATCTCCCACCACTTAAAACCATAAACTGCACCTTACTATTTTAAGAATGTAAGTGCAATAGGAGTTAACATACGTCAGCTAAAATTGCAAAAAGCATTAAATTGCATGATCGTATAAGATCGTTCAAAGTCTTGGAAGGAGTAAATGTAGTAACTATTTCTTCTTTGAAAATGGCCTTTTTTTGTAACACCTTGCAATCTGTATTCTTAAGACGTAAGTAAGATAACTGCGAAAATTATGCGAAAAAATCATTTAATAATTATTAATATTTAAAACAAAATATACGCAATAATTATTTCAATTTAATGAAAAAGGAAATTTTAATTCTTAAAATTCAGATTTAATTACAGCTATTGAAGAACGAAACTTTAAAGTTAATCAATAGGCAACAAATTTCTCATTCATATTTCCCAAAATTTTGCTATTATACAGTTTGACTAATTAAATTTCTCGCATCTCATATTTTAAACTCCGCCTTGAAATAAATCTTTCGAATATGACACTGCATTCATCGCTAAGTACATGGCAACAAAGTATTACTGACCGTAAGGCTCATTTGATGATAGTGGTAAATGATGAACTCAATTTAATTACGGACTTATACAAGCCGTGTTTCATGTTACGAAAACAGGGAACATATCAATTGCATAGACACACACATTTAATCTAATCAATGGCAAATTCGGCTGTTTACGTAGTGAGGGAACTTCTAATCAGTTGAGTAAAATAAACTGCCTTTCCGCCTGTTCTCCGCTCAGGAATTCTGTTGGAACATCTTGTTAAAAATGCTCTCCCGAAGAAGTTAAGAGGATCTATTTGGCACTGAGAAAAGGAAGTCATGTCAGGTTTGATAGAGATAATTTGTTTCAATAATGCCTGGAAGCATTGACGTAGCTTTGCAGTTTCGTGGAAAAAGAGATCATTACGTAATAAAACAGATAATGGAGTACATGACAATTTATTTATGTTTAAAAATGTCATCATTAATTAAATGAAACTGCATTATAAATGCAAAAATTTGTAAAAAATATAGACAGGTGTTTCGTTTTCCTTTGAAACCTTGAGCAAACAACAAGTACTAAGATTAAATTAAAAATTTAAACATACCCTGCCTATCTCATATTAAGACACACTTCTCTGGTCATAAAACCTTTTAAATCTAAATAAATTTAATTGTATTAGAGAGGATATAGTAAACACGGGAAAGGAAAGATAATCCTTGCTATACTCTGTGTAACAAGAGGAGGCGGCACAAAGTAAAATCAATTTCCCACTCTCCGCACTTTTTCCCTGATGGTTGTCATAGTAACGGCGCTATGAACTTTTCCCCCACTTAACTTTTGTAACAATGGTTAAATGCAAACGTTTAAAATTGCTTTGTGCGTAAACTATTATTCTACTGAAAAATCAACGTTTTTGAGCACAACATTTTCTTAGAAATTTTTGCTGCATTAATGTATGACTAGATTTGTTAGAAAACGTTGAGAAATAGCTGAGACATGAAGATATAAGGGTGATTCTCTGTAAACTCGTCATTTTTCACACGAAATCTGTCCGGGCATGGTTTTTTGAAATGTTCGCATAATTATTATACTATTGCTCAGAAAATGAATCTATTACTTTGCTTTGAAAGAGGGCTAATTGAAGTTTGTTTTTCTGACAAATCATGATAGGGGGTAAGTCCCCCGCCTAGTATAACTAGGCAGGGACTGTGCCAAGTGACTGTGTTTTTGCTCTTTGTTGCGTAATAGCTGCAAAACTATTGGAACATAATTAGTTACGAAACTACCTATAAATTTAGGCACAAATCGTGGACATAATAACCAATATGTTTCATAATTAAATCAATTGACATTAATAAACTCACTTCCCAGAGGACTGTTTTTGTAACAACCCTGATGCATACTTTCATCATAAATGTGACTCTCAAACTAAACAAAGTATCGTTTCAGCACCGTTCTCAGCAATTTCAGAAAATTCACACTGATTGCTTTAAAGTTCATGTCAAAAAACATTTGCAAGAGTAACAGATTTTTTCTATTGGAGCTTTGAATTTGTGACAGGGGCTGTTTGAAAAATCTCCGGACAGAATTTACATGACAATTTTAAGTTTTAGAAATACGTAATTAGACCTTATTTCATAAAAAAAGATACAGTTGCATTATTTTATTTTTAGATATTAATTGCCAAATTTATGTAGTGTTAATAGGTTTTTTCAAATATTGCCTTGAAGTATTAAACTATTGGATTGGGACAGCCAGGGAACTGTTTTTGGGGCTTAGATAATTTATAGAAAAAAATTAAATAGTTACCGCTCCAAATGCAATTGGGCCACAAAGTATTACTGCTTTGTTTGTATTAAAAGCAATAATTACTTTATTGCACTTTATTATTTTAAAAATACTCGGCCCGGACAGCGAATTACCAGTTTACAGAAAATCGCCCACAAATAAAAGCGTAAGCCTAATTCGATAAAGATAAGATAAATGAAATGCCTCAACAGCAGTACATAAAAAAAGAGGGGAGCTGTTTTCTTTCGTACGGTTTCCATGGAGACTACGAAAAATTTCTAAACTTGATACGTGTATTCTAAAGGAACCGACTGTAGTAAAACTTGCTAGTCGCAAAAGCAGAATGAAGACGGAAAATTGAAAATTATTATGCTAAAATCAATTACAAGTATTTTAATTGTTAACAAATAGAAACGGGCAACATATAAACATTTTAAATCATCTAGTTTTCTTTCATTGTAGGCCAACAATCACATCGGTTTCCAATCCTATAGATTTAAGCCTTAGCCGCATTTGCTAAAAAACGTTATAATTCGAGTTTTATAAGTAAGAGCGTGATGTAGCGTGTTCGAGAAAGATTTTTACCATTCAAACTTTAACTACAAAAACATTAATATGTGAAAATAAATGCAGTTTACTGGAAATGAATAAAATAAAAGAATGCGTCGATTTATTGGCATGGTTGAGTTAGCCAAGCATCAAGTTATCGAGGCTCTACCAAATTTTTGCGAAAAATACCATTAACCAAAACGTTTAATCTATAATTACTCTAGCTGAGAATACTAAACATGCTTTTAATCATACCAGCTGTGAAATTTCAAATATGATTCAATACCGGCTTCAAAATTTCAGGTATGCTTTTCTCGCTTCTGGTATAAATTTTAGTGGTTCTGGTATTGTTGTTATTGGATTCCTTTTCAGTAAGGAGAAGATTTTCCTCGTTCCATTTTTAAAAGTGCTTATGAGGCTGTTCCCGTGATCCTATTTCGTTTGATTTTGTGTTTGCTATTCAGTAAAAGTTATTGATATATATATTAAAAAAAAACAGTCTGTTGCAGTTTTGTCCATGTTAAGGGAATTTTTTCTGAGTTTGCCTGGTCTATTCGGTAATAAGTAGTAAGTTACCGCCTTTAAAGCTCTTTCTTGCAAATTCGCCTTAACAATCACTTTAAGAACGATAGCAAACTGTTTAACACCAAATTGTTGGTCTCGTTTTTTCTACATGAAGGGACATGCTCCACATCGACGTAAAGCAGAAAAATTAGGCAGAAGCGTAAAATGGATTCAATGGTGTTCCTATGGAAAGTACCCGGATTTTCGGTTTCTGCCTTCAGTTTCGGTCGCGTTTTACGCTGATGTGGAGCATGGCCCTAATTGCTTAGTGGGAAATTAACAGATTTTTCAACTTATTTTCTCAGAGGATCAGCATAACATTCTTTAGAATATTTAAACAAATGTAAAGCATAAAACTATAAAAAAACGAAGACTCTCCAAATAGTTTAGGTGACACTTTTTAAGAAACATACAATTCATACATTTAAATAAATTTTCGTTTTTCAAATTCATTCGGACTATGTCCAAATTACGTAACTAAAATTCAAGAATAGCTTCAAAATACTTCTTTCATAAGAAATAATACCCTCAAATCTATCTAAAATTTATCCGGCGAATTTTGCAAAGAAAGATAAATACGCATTTCTACTGGTATAAACGGTAGCGTATAACGCAAGTGCATACTTATTCTCATGGTGTATGTTTTGATATTACAGCGTATCAGCGTAACGTTTCTCAGAGTATTTCATAAGTGTAATAAAAGTATAAACCAACGAAGGTTATCGAAATGGTTTATTTGATAGTATTATAGTTGAGAAATAGGTAGTCTTTACGTTTAAACATATTTCCGTTTTTCAAATTCATTCGGAATGTGTCCAAAATTAATAATTAAAATTCAAGAATAACTGCAAAATACTTCTTCCGTAAGAAATAATAGCTCTACCTCAACCCATCTAAAACTTATCCAGCGAAAGATGAATTCCCATTTCCTTGATGTAAACACGTGCTAATGAACTGCATTTCTACTCTTTCCTAGTTTTATTGTTTAGTGTTTAATGGGCGCCTAATGGAATTCGTCGGCGCATTAACTCACTCCATTTCTTATGAAAGTTTAAATATGCAAATCTATTATTGCATCCACACAAAAGAATAGCTTGAAGATGAATATCGAGAAATGTAATTGCGTGTGTGATTTCAGCACTTAAGGACAATGATCGAAACGATAGCGCGCTCTCTTATTGTTGTATTTGAAAAGAGATGGGGCCAAATTTAATTTCAGTTCACGGTTTCACTGCGGACTAATTGTTTTCTGATGAGATGTTTCGGATAAATAATTTAAATCCATGAACAGATTTTAAAAAGTAATTTCCCAAGAAAATGAAAGGGTGGTAATTAATCATTCTCAACGCATAATTTCATCATTTGTGCTTGTGTAGATACACAAAGTTTATTGAAGACAAATACCATTATCTGCGATTTTCGTGATTGTAAAAGGGATGAAAATTGTTGAAAGCATCTTTAGAGGGTCGTTAACTGAACGTTTTAATTTGTTTTTAGTTAATTGAATTTCATTCAGTTTGCATGATTGTCCTGAGATCTTTGGAAAATTTGTTGAAATAAGAACGAATGGGAAAGAGGGGAGAAAGTGATAAATTATTCAAACATGTGTCCGTGTTTTATTTAAGATTATATTGAATTTTCCCTTATTGTAAATTTTAAACGATTGATGAATCTGCATTAAATGAAACATTTTTTTATCAATTAGGGCCAGTTGGGGTAAAGAAAACATGGGGTAAATGCAAAAAACCCCATAATCACACTTACGGTTATACAGGGTGACAAGAAATAACTTGGACTAAGTTTCAAAGTAGCTATATTTGTTGTTTAATACTTAAAAAAAATTTTAATCAACGAATTAAAATACGTTTAAAAGGGTGGTTTGCTTTCTTCATATGTTTTTATTGCTTACCCTGCCTACCCAGATGGCACGTTCCTGGTTCTAAGGGGGCTGATTTTCGTCATCTTTTCCTCTTAATTGAATTTAGCAATGTGAAAGATAAATCTCATTAAAATGTCGCTTTCACACGATTTAATTGTAGAAACATTTACAATTTTGTTTCATGACGTCACGGAAGATGCTTGGACCTTATATTAAATTCTGTGCTCCAATTTTAATTATCGAAGCAGAATATTTATTTTTATTTTGATGCGAAAGAGAAATTTACATTTGTTCAAAGGTGTTTCTTTACTTTTATAGTACAAGCACAGCCGTGCGCTTGCAGCTAGTCTGATTATGTAACGGAAAAAAATCCCGAAAACTCATAGACACGTTTTTTTTGCTCGAAAAAACATAACCGTAAATTGGCAATAATAATACAAAATTTAAGACTTCGGGCATACTTTCCAGAATGTAAAGGATGCCACAAGTGACACGACAAAGAACTCTTAGTATAATCTTCACAACATACTGAACACCAAAAAACTCCACATAAAATGTGACAGGTCACTGCACTGAATAATCATTCATTTAAAAAAGATTTAACGTTTTATTTAAATTTTAAACAGCACTCAATCATTTAAGTCTACTGCATTTTTCATCTACGATATTTCTTTGTGTAATGCGTGGAAAGAATAGATGGGAAGGATGGAATGATAGACGGAATATTTGCTTTTTGGAGTTATATCTCAATACTAAAATCATGTTCAGATACTTTTTCTTGATTAAAATGAACTTTTCCATCAGCCTTTTGTAAATGATTGAGTCACCATAGTAACTATTATTCGTGAGACATGAGAATTAAACCGAAATGAATTAAATCTTTTTTATCCCAAGAACATGGTTATTACTATGCAGCTCATAAATATCGCACGACTTTCAGCGGTATAACAAAGTTCAAACGTAATAAAATAAAGAAAGCGTTTCGTTTAAATTCAATTTATTCCGCACTTTATTTCTTTTAAATATCTTTTAACTCTAAGAATAGATTGTACAGTGGAGGAAAAAAAAGTCAAAAGCTCAAACAACAATGCTTTTTTAAAACTGGTTGAAATTATTGTTTAGAGTAATTTTAACTCTAAGAAATACATCTTAGCAATGAAAAAAAAGATAGTGTGATCTCATTTTTAAAGCAATGGAAGATAACTCGTTATTTCATGTTGGAAATTAGAGAAGCATTTAAATTTAATGCAAATAGGATAGTAGAAAAATGAAAGAACATATTTTAAGCAATTTTCTCTTTATATCTTTCATTATAAGGGCAATGGCTTGAAATATTTTCAAATAAGCTTTGAAACTCATTGACAATAGTTTCATTTAATTTAAAATAAAACTGAATAATATCAAAGAAATTAAAATAGTTTTTCACGATGCAACTCTCTAACGTATATACTTGTACGAATTAACTATTAAAGATCTGTTACAGAATCCAAAAATATGTGTTTTGAAAGTTTTAAGTTAAGAAAAATAAAAAATCCTAACCATCTTTTAGAGCAAAAATAATGATAACACATTTTTGAGGATTAATTTTGTCCTAGCAGAATAATAGGAATGTCAAAAATGTGTCCGTAAATAAATTTTGAAAATAATTTCTTTTTAATTAATAAGTCTTCGCAAGCTTGATATTTTTTTACCTGTTTTACCTTTATATTATTTTCTACTTAAGATACAAATGAAAAGCCCCACAACAAAAACGAAGAAATATTACTGTTATTCACTAAGTTTAAAAGTAGAATCTAAGTTACTGGATTAATTTGCTTTTCCTCTTTTGGCAGAATTTCTTTTCAAATTCCTTTGGCCTGATTTATCCAGAGACTGAAGCTGCCTTCTATATAATTTATTTGAGTTTTGAATGAAAAAAAATGAATTAAATGAAAGTATAAGTAGACGTACCGTTTTGCTCAAATTCAGAAAAGAAAAAAAGAGATATATCACATTTTGTCTTGATATTTTAGCAATATCAAGAATATATGAAGGAACAAGTGGATAAAGGTGATATGTGACGCTTGAATTTCGCCGATTTACACAAATTCAAATTCGTGTGTTTTCAATTGTGTAAACTCACAAACACAATTGAAGGGGCAAGTGAATAAAGGTGATATGTGACAATTTTTTAAGTTTCTGGAAAAAGCTTTCAAAAAAAATTCACCTTCATCAATGGTGAAAAGTAAGTTTTTCAAAAATTGTCTCATATCACCTTTATCCACTGGCCCCTTCATATGCATTCCTGCTAAATATTTCAACAAATGCAATTTTTCGCGCTATACTTATCTATGCGCATTCCCACAAAGCTCGTTCATTTCGCGCAAAATTTTTTTATTCACGGTGCTTGATTTTCATTTTTAAAATGGTTTATGTAGTTTTATTTTTCGTTAAACGTACTCGATTTTTTTTCATAGCTTACATTCAAAAGTTTTTACTCTTTCTAAAGCAGAATAATGACAATATTTTATTAACATGACCTAACGCGTCTGCTAAAATCATGTACCTGCAAAATTAAGCTAAGGGACGTTATAATAGTTAGCTAAGGCTGGAAAGTACCAAGGTTTTAAGTAGGTTTAGTTTGATGTATTGACGGGCTAAGTGTTGTTAATTAACGTAGTGCCTTAAGTAACGCGGTTTTTTAATTATACTACATTAGAGAATAATTACTGAATTTATTTATGGGTGTTAGCGTAGTGCCCAAAGTAATATAATATGTAAGTTATGTAACATCCTGAAGTTATGACTTTTTTTTTCTTAAAATAGTTTCATTTCTACGTAACGTGTACAAAAATTGCAATTTTATCTTTTAACTTAATTCTAAATACAGTGAACTCTCACTTATACGCCGCCTCATCTATGCACCTTTTTCACTTATACGACGATTTTAAATAGTCCCAGAACATTCCATAGCAAAATAATGTAAGTATCACTCGTTTATGCGTCGCTCTAAAGATAAATATTTTACTTATGCGCCGAATTTCTCCTAAAAAAATGTATTGTCTTTAAAAAAATGAGCATTTTTCTTAACTTTCCTCTTTAATTTTTTACCTCTATTACTCACAGAAGGCATTTTTTCCGCTTGAACTAGAGTTCGAAGAGGGTAAATTATCATCAGGGGTCAATTTATGGTTTTAAAGGGAACGGTTTATAATTAGGTATACACTACAATTTTGTTTTCTCTTTTTACTTCCTTTTACGTAGTAAAGGAAGTATTGTGATTGCGAAAAAAAAATCACTTAAATTTGAGTCTAAATTTTGATTTTGCTCACGCCCGAATGAATGTTCAGTAGTTTTTTCGACCTGTCAGCACGTGCGTATGTACCTACCAACATATAAACAGCCGAAAAATCCTTTTCAACCACCCCCGAGTTAATTACGACGAGTTTTCTCGTGACGTCTGTATGTACGTGTGTGCGTATGTATGTATGTGGGTCGCATAACTCAAAAACTATAAGCCGTAGAAGCTTCTAGCTTGGTATGTAGGCTCTGAGGATGGTCTAGTTGTGCACCTACCCTTGTGGTTGCATTCGAATGTTCCCAAGGGGGTGTTTTACCCCTTTTTGGGGGTAAATCAGTGTTAATTTCAATGCAGACTCAAGTGATATGAATTGGCGCGACCACTTGGCGATATGTCGCCAACTTAGCGATATATCGCCAAGTTGGCGACAAATTTGGCGAAAAAATTATTTTTTGAATTTAGGTTCAACTTGGCGCTATTGGCGATATTTTGCTAAAAATTCACTGAATGATATTAAAACCAGCAATATTTAGAAAATTAACCATTGTAAAACATTTTTTGCATTGTTTCGTGGCAGATTAGGGGAGTAAATATTTGAATTGTTACCTTGCTCACTCCAAGCACTTTTTTTAACACTTAAGGCAACTACTAAGAAATTTACACGGAAAAGGAAGTAGTGTGGGGTCCATACCAGATTTTTTATCATTGTAGTTACGTTACAGTAATTGCCAAACCGTAGTAAAATGTCCCTTTTCTATAGAAAAATTCTGATTCATTCTCTCATTAGAAACTATGTTGCGTTTTAGTCCTTAAAATAGAGAGGTTCACTTATACGTCTGTCTCACTTATGCGCCTTTTTCTGTTGGTCCCTTGGGCCGGCGCATAAGCGAGAGTTTACTGTAGTTTCCAACAGAGAGATACACATTTTATATAATGGTTTATGTATTTTAAAGCATGTTAAAATTTATCTTTCAACATTGGAATAATGTACTGTTCACTGTAGTTCAGATGTGCAATTTTCTTAGAATTTACGCTGCATAAGAAGTTCCAAGTTTATTTCTGATTATAGTTAAAACCTTTAAGATAGATTTTCTTTTAAATTGCTTTATCTGCAATGTAGCGGAAGTATTTAGTTATTTTATGAAAAATTATTCCTCTCGATTCGTTATCATTGAAAATGTGCAAAAATTATTTTAATGCTGAAAACAAACTATTCCACTAAAAAGTAAAATAAAAGAATTCAATTTAATGCGTCATTTTATTATTCATGAAGTATTATTTATCGCAATGGTTTCCTCATTTACAATAAAGAGATGGTTACAAATTCAATTTCAGAGTTCAGGTCTTTTAGGAAAACTAATAGTTTTTTAATGATACTTTAACAGATATGTAATTAGAAATCTGATTCGTATTTTTCAATGTTGTTTGTCTTCAAGCAAAGAAAATTGTAATCAATCGCTGATTTACAGAAACTTTTTGTAACACCATGTTTACTTGTAAATAATCAAGTATTTCCTTTTTATTTTAAAGTAAATACCGTTTTCTTCTTTTCTTTACATATAACTGGCGAAAATAGTTAAAGATGTGCGAACTAGACGAGTGATAAATTAAGCGTGCATTCTTACTTTTATATCATTAATACTATTTCAAATTAGTTTCCTTAACCGTGTTATAATTATATTTGTTTAATAAAATTTATGCCGGGTTACCTAAACACATTAAAAAAGTTACTATCCAAGATAATAAAAATGCAAAGTAGTATTTTTTTCCATGTAAGCTATAAACAAGAAGTAATAGATTTCATACAAAATATATTTATGCTAGGAGAGTTAAGATAGTCTAACTATTTATCTCATTTGATTTTTACGACAGTCGAAAAGTCTGTTAGAGCAAGTCAACGAGAAAAAAATACAAATAAACTTTATAAATGCGAATTTATAAAACTACTTGAAAAAACAAAACAAAACAAAAAAAAGAAAAAGAAAACCTCAATACGTGAATAGAAACAGCAAGGAACCAGTTTTCAAGTGCAAAAGGATGTGAGCAAGGGGGAGGGGGCACTATATATAATTCCGTTCGCCACATTCGTCGAAACCAAAACATTTACCAAAAGAAAAAAAAATGAGTAGAGAAAGTAGTGTCAACTTTCTAATTCGCAAAAGTCCATAGGGAGTTTGGCGAAGTTTGCTTTTGACGACAATGCTCGAAGGAATAATACACTGCTCAAAACAATTAGGAGAGCAAGCAAAACAGTGAAGAAAACCGTGTAAGACAGCCACGGATTGGCATGCAAGGATAGTACATGCGTATCAATGCGCAATACAGGAAAAAAGACCTAAAAACTTTGGAATTAATCTTTAATTCTTTGAAAATGTGGAAAAAGCATGAAAAGGTGATTTAGGGCAACAATTTGGTTATACGCAAAATATGAGAAAAAGTACTGTTTAGACATGATGCATGAGCTTTAATAAGGCGTGTGGTCTCCTTGAACAGCTAAGACTGCTGCACACCTGTTTGGCATGGATGCAATAAAGTAATCGATCTGACTCTGGGGAATACTGTTCCACTCCTCAAGAAGTGCAATCTCCAAGTCTCGGACAGTAACAAGCGACCTTGGTTGCGCAGCAATGCATCGTCCGAGCATGTCGCAAACAAGATTGACTGGATTCAGGTCAATGAAGCACGCTGGGAATTCCATACGCTGTATTATTTCAGCTTCAAGCTTGTTCTCCATCATACGAGCTCTCTGCCGTCAAGCAATATCGTCTTGCGAATCAGAGGAATCTCCAATAGCTCCAGCGTAAGGGATGACATGAGGTCTCAGTATCTCGTCTGCCTGCCTTCGGCCCGTCAAAGTGCCATTCCAAATGATACACAGGTCCGTACGTCCACCTATGCTGATTCCACCCCATTCCATCCAACCAGCTCTTCTGTATTGTGACCTTTCAAGAACGAATGCGGGGTTATTTCGAGTGCAACTGTCCCTCCAAACCAGAACACGTCCGGTGTAATTCTCCAGAGTGAATCAAGACTTGTCTGTTAACAGCACTTGGCTCCAATCATGTTGCTCCCAATTTCGATGTTCAGCAGCCCATCTTCTTCGGGCCACACGGTGGCCTGGGGTCAACGAAATGCAGACCATTGGCCTACGTGCATAGAGCTCTCCCTCATGAAGCCTATCACGTACTGTTTGGCTGTACACCCTTTGTCCTATTGCCAAGAGCAACTGTCTTTACAGATGCGTAGCATTCTCTATTCTGCTTCGACGGGCTGTTAACCGTATATACCGGTCATTAGTTGCTGTAGTGGCGCATGGCTGACCCTGCCCTGACCGACGTTAAACATTTCTAGTTTCTTAGAATCGATTTCACAGCCTTGCAACACTTCTGACGACACATGCGACTCAGACATAAAACAGCAAGTAACCGCCCTTAAGTCAGGGCTAAGAAAGAACTTCATGCAATATACCGGTAGCCCAGTTATGCCATTCAGAGACTGCAGCTTCAACTTTATGATGGATTCATCCGTCTAGAATAGAGACTAACCGAGCCAAAGGCAAAAGCTATTTTAAAGAAACTGAAAAAGCCAATGGACTGGTAGCTAAAGTAAATAATCTGAGACAATTTATTATTCTACTCGTATGTTATGATTTTTTAAGGTACGTTTTTTACAAAATGATTATTAAAAAAAGCTTTTGAGAAAAAAACGTAATGTTTAATTACATTAGTCAGACAATTTGTTGAAAAATATTAACTCTTAAGAACATATGTGTGCTCTTAAATTCAAAACATTGTAAGACATTTATGGGATCGTAAAGTTTTTAGTATTGTCAATGATTTTTCAAGATGCATCGTAACGACTAAACTCATTAAAACACAATGTATCTAAGTTGAGATCTTGATGATGAGTGAAGGTTTAAGTGCTTTGCATGAAAGAAAATTACGAGAGAAAGAGATAAAATTCAACTTTTACTGATTAAAAACTGTTTATTGCCAGGTTTTATGTTAAGGGGCTGAATTTCTTGATTCACGAGGGAAGTATTATGTTGTGCGGTTGATGAGAATGCTGTGAAGAAATTATAGAGCTGTTAAAGCATTGTTCAGCTATTTATTCTAGAATTAAACTTGGGTGTAAAAGTAATTTTGCCAGAGATATTTAATTTCTTGCTTATCTAGCAAATTTTATTCTCGTAAAAGTGGTCTGGGTTCTTAATATAAGAGTGAAAGATAGGTGGAATCGCTTAGATTTAATGTGTTAGATATATTTTAAACTGATGATGCTTTTCTTTTTTACTTCCTTCTACGTAGTAAATAAAGAATCGTGATCGCGAAAAAAAATTCACTCAAATTTGGGTATAAATTTTAATTTTGCTCACCCGCGAAAGAATGTTGAGTAGTTTTTTCGAACTGTCAGCACTTACATATGTACCTACCAACATATAACCAGCCTAAAAATCCTTTTCAACCACGCCCGAGTTAATTACGACGAGTTTTCTCGTGACGTCTGTATGTGCGTATGTATGTGCGTATATATGTCGCATAACTCAATAATTTTAACATAATTGTTTTTCTGTTTTTAAAATTACTTTGCTCACCACAGACTTCTCCGTATTTTTAAGGGGTCTGCCTGCCTTAAAATGGCAATTTTTGCAGAAAAAATTGTTTTTTATTTTCTTGTATTTTCTTACGTAATAGATTTTTAAGACTCTAAAAAGGCTTCAATTTTGTTTCTACGGTAATTAGCAGCGAAGTTATAGCTAATTAAGTGCACCGGAAGTGACATCGTAAGAACCGGAAGTTGACCTTAAAGACCCCAAAAATACAAAAGACCAGGAAAAAATTAAAGCTGTAAAAAAACGAAACACACTGACAAGTATAATCAAAGAAAGTGTAAGAAAATACCATAGAAAATGCTTTCCTCAAAAATTTTCAAAAACTTTAATACCAATATACGAGAAATATTCAAATGCGTTTTATGAGAAACTACTTTTTTCGAGATTTTCAATCATGTCAAATCTCATAACTTGAGAAGTCTTATACCTAGAGACCTGATTTTTTCAGACAATGTTTATCACACTTATAGCTATGTTTCGAACTATAATCTAAGCTCTATGTCAGTAATTAAAAAAATTACAGACCTTTATCCGGGAAATATTGAGGGTTTTACGGTGGAAGATCGGCGAGCTTTAATAAAGCTGGCATATTTCTTTTAATTTTTGGACTATTGTATAACTTTTAGTTCACAACACAGATAAGTAACGTAGTAACTTACACTAGAAAGGATTTTTCGATATATTGAGTTTAAATGAGTGTACAAAGTTTGGCATAAACAGTAAAATTAGCTTATTTCTTGCTCAAATTCCCCAATTTCTAAAAATTTTATCAGAAAAAAATAATTTTTCTTTCAGTTTCCTATTTTTAATCACTCCTTAGTTTAAAAAAAATATGCAGTGAGTCGATATTTGAGTTATTTCAAAAAAAGTACTCCGAACGTAGGCAGACCCCTTAAAAATTTTCTTGTCTAATTAACACAATGTAATATTACTTTATCAACAATAATTATTTTACAAATGAACTTTTAATTTTATACCACGGGCAAAGCCGTGCGGGTACCGTTAGTCAACAATAATAGGGAAACTGACCCAAAGAAATTAGATGAAATTTATTTCGCGAAAAAAAATAGGAAAAAATAAAACCAAATCGCTTTTCAGATGAAAATCAGTAATTATTTCTAAAAATGAAATTGCGAAAGGAAAAAAAATAGAGAAAACAATGATTGAAAATTTAGTAGCGTTAAAAAAAAATATGATTATTAATCGGCTTTGCCGATTAATCGACCGATGATCAACAGTCTATTAATCGGTGAAAAGAAGTTGGACTATTTGCTGATCGAAACATCCTTACTAAAAAGTTTAAAGTGCATTTTTCACATTAAAGAAAATATAACTATAAAACTAAACTATTAGAAAATTACATTTTTTTGCTCCGTTATTGTTCCATCAATTATTAATTTTAATAATGTTTTAGTGCGAAGAATTTTCCATTCCTTTTCATAAATGGAATAAGTTGCAAGAGTAAACAAGCACGATTTATTTCTCTAATAAAATAAGAGCGCTCAATAAAAAGAAAAAAAAAAACACTCATTCAAGACGTCAAGTGTTGAAATCATTCAAAAGAGTTAGACATTTCTATCCCAACGACAGGGCCATCAATTAATTTTAGAGCATTTAATGACCGACAAACATAACAATAATCATAAAACTGGGAAGATAAATTTCCTAATCCCAGTACAGTTTGAGGGTGGACTGTTTCGTTAGGACATTCTCTTCTCCCGATTCAAAATGAGAGTGCCTTCTCTTTCGCGTGTTTGAAATTACACGGTAACCTTTGGAACGGCTTTACGTGAGACCCGAGCATCAAAGCCAGAGATATTTTATTCTCTATTTTCTTAGGATTTTTTACATCAATTATTAATTTTTATAAAGTTTTAGTATAAAGAAATTTCCATTCCTTTTCATAAATTGAATAAGTTGCTTGTGTAAACAAGCATGTTTAATTTCTCTAATAAATAAAGAGCACTCAATGGAAAAAAAAAACAAAACGAAAAAAAAAAAATACTCATTCAAGACGTCAAGAGATGAAAGCATTTGAAAGATTTAGATATTTATGCCCCAACGGTAGGGCCATCAATTAATTTTGGAGCACTCAATGCCCGACTAACATAACAAAAATCAGAAAACCAGGAAGAAAAATTTCCTAATCCCAGTGCAGTTTGAGGGTGGACTGCTTCGTTAGGACATTCTTTTCTCCCGATTCAAAATGAGAGTGCCTTCCCTTTCGCGTGTTTGAAATTACGGGGTAACCATGGAAACGGCTTTACGTGAGACCCGAGCATCAAAGCCAGATAGATTTAATTCTCTTTTCTCTTAGGAATATCGCCGTTACGACTTGCCCTATAAATATCGTATGTCCCCCTAACAATGTCTCAAGGAATAGGAATCTAAATGGAGCAAGAATAAAATTGGATTATTTTCTTTCTGCTGTACTGAGTTTACACTGATGATAGTTGTTTTTCAGTGATTTTTTAAAAAATTAGCCTAAAAAGTGAGGCCAATGTTGATTAATGTTTGCATTCTGTATTGTATTGATTCCACAAATTAGACCCCTCAGACAATAACTAGAACGGAATGAAAGAGTTTTGTATTTGTATGTGTTTTGTTTTTAAACAAATTATACTCAAACTCGAAGACTAAAAGACCTCAAAAAAAAAAAAATAATAATAATAATAATAATAATAATATACTTGCTGAGAAAAATAAAATACAATTGAGGTTGATTTGTTATCCGAGTGGAAAAAAAGCGGTACAGGTTTTTTGTCAATTAAATTTTTTTTTGACAATTTCGATTTTTTTAAACTTCCATGTTACGGGTATTTCAGTTCTTTTGAATTTTCAGCATTTCCCCTCATTTCACATATCCTTTGAAAATTTTAAAGCCACTATATGATTTTTCACTTACTCAGTAAATAACAGTGCTTAAACAGTAATATTAAAATAATTGATTACTTCAAATTTATCGAAATTTTCAATTCTCCTATCCTACTCGGAGTTTTGTTTGACAACTGAGCACGCAGGATGGAAAATAACACCCAGTGTAACATATATGTAAGTAAAACTTTGGCTTTTATTCCCTTTTCTCCAAAGACATAAGAACTTAAAAAAGTGTAGACGTATAATATTTTTAAACTATAGTTATTTACTACTAGCTGCGTGGTCCGGGTCTGCCCGGTTTTCCTTGAGAATAAAATTTACGTCAAGTAACGCGTGTTTTTATAAAAGTCCGGATTAGATTAAAGTCGACATTTTGCGCAGTACGAAAAATGAATCAATCGCCAAAAAAGTTTTAAATCCCCGCTACAGGAAAAGCAAAAGCTAGAATTGTATTTGTCTGTGCTTAAGAACAAAATGGCAACACCTTTTTCTCATTAATAATTTATTTGACCCTATTTAATTTCTTTTACGCTCGTGCAGACGACTTTTATAAATCCAATTTAAAATGGATATTTCCAAATTTAAAAATTCCCGTATCTTTTTTCAGGGTGGAGATAGCGATTAGTGGTTTTGAAAACTTTCGGAAGGAAACTTTCCTAAAAGGTATTTTTTGCGTTCTTTCGAATGAGACCAAGCTCGAGAAGATCCGATAAGTATTTCGCTAGATAGAGATATTTTAAAGTCCTTTATTCGAAATTCGAACGGATCGGCACTTTTTTCCCGTTCGAAAACCACCCTATGATCCTTCCTGGGTGCCCAAGTATCTCCCTGCCAAATTTCGTCCAGATCAGACGTAAACTGTGGATTTGTATAAGGTACATACACACACATACACACATATATATATTCTCTGTTTTATTTGTACGGATTAACTTTGTTAACAAGTACTCATGTTAAATTAAAAATTTCAAAAAACTCGCGTCCTAGAAGCTGACCTCATATTAAGATGAATATCACGAGTCAAAGCACACATATATTATAAATATTTAGATTCTTTTCTAGATGACTTGGGAACTATAGAAAAGGAAGGACAATCACAAGTTCTAAAATTTTCTTGCTGCGTGCACAGAATCCAGAGGAAAAATTTGGGAACCTCTTAAAAGCCATATACTACAATCAATTATAAGTAGTTTTATTGTTCACAAATAGAAACCGGCAAGAAGCAAAAAAAAAAAAAAAAAACATTGGGTTTTCTTTCCTTGCCGGCCAATAATGAAATCTTTACTGATCGTAAAAATAAATTCATAGAATGTATTTAAAATCTGCTTTAAAAAGATTATATAATTCGAACTCTATGTAACTCCATTTTGAACTTATTCCACCAGACGCAGAAAATTTCTCTCTTACGATTGGTACTATAGTTGTTCCCCGAAGCGATGGTATAAGAACTGTAAGAGGAAACAGATGACTTCATTTTGAAATAAATAAGATGAACATAAACTCACAAGCAGTCACATTTTTACTGCCAGCTTGCTCTCGCTGATCTTACCTACTATAAAATGAAGTATTCTGTTTCCACTTCCATTTCATCTGCCAACTCTCCATAGCATGACCATAACAATATGAATGTACAAGTATGCCTTTACTAATACACCCCCCCCCCCCAAATTTTATAGTTTTTTAATAAATATCTACGTTGATTAAAATCATATAAAGATAATATTTGTAAAAAAAACACTCTATTAACTTTCCTTTCGAACAAATGAATAGTTATCAAAATTGGTTCAATTATTTAGGAGCTACGATGAAACAGGCAGTCACACAGATACGCAGATATACAGACACAGGCTTGTCGAACTCATAACCTTTATTCTTGCTTTCCCCCGAGGTCCGAAAATGCGTATTTGCTGAATTAAAAATATTTACTTCAAACAGTTAAACTATGGCAGAAGAATCCCTAAAGTATGTGTGTGAGAGTTTTATATAAATCTTTGAAAATTATATATTTTTTAGGCAGTAATAAAAAAAATGCCCATATAAACATCAGCTCATGAATGGTGTGTGTCTGTATATTCTTATAGAAACTACGTCTAACGTTAAAAAAAAAATGCTGGATTGGATTAAGTTCTTGTTAATGAATTTTTTTCTTGAAGATTTTCAATAGAAATAATTGCACAAAATCACTTTTTAACTTGAGAAAAAAACTAATACTCTTTCTTTTTTTCCTTGTTTAAAAAAGTTTCCTGTATATTTCATAAATTTTGAGCCTTCTTTGAAGCACATTAAAGTCGAATTTTGCTTCATGCATCTTTTATTTAACCCACTATTCCTTTTCGATTTTCATTTCGTAAACACCTATCTTTCAAGGGAAAAAAATAATCCAACGTATGGTACATCCCATTAATGATGAAAAGAAGTGCTATTTTCGGATATTTTATCTGAAAGTGTTACTTCGCAATTTCATTGTAAATTTTTAATCTTGATAACATGCAGTGGAAAAAGGCTTATGTGCCGATGGGTGAAAAAATGAGAGAGAATGATATCGATTCCTTATGTTGAATTTCTTCTGTTTCTGAAGAAAAATGCGATTAAGTGTTTCTTTCTTCTGAGAAAAAAGTTTCTGCAAAAACAAAAATATTTTCTTATGAAAAAGCTGTTGAAGATATGAAATCACCCGCAGTCATAATCGATAGTTCCATTACATATTCAACACGAGAGTTTGGATTGATTTGTTTCGTTCTAGGAGGATAACAGTTAATAATAAATATTAAAAGCCCTCTTTGCGTCTTTTCGTAAAAGAATGTTTTATATCTTTTCGTTGGCAGCATCGATTATGCCGCTGGCACTTTGTAAACTAAATTGCACGAATGCAAATTCATATATATAACTATAAAGTGTTGGCTAAAATATAGCTGTAGAAAGGAGAGGGGGTGTGCGCACAGCTGTACCGACTAGAATGGCAGTAGTATCTCTACTAATAATAAAGCTGAAAGTTTGTCTCTCTGTCTTTCCTTCTGTCTTTCCTTCTGTCTGTCTGTCTGTTACGCGCGTAGCGCCAAAACCGTTCGGTCGATTTTCATGCCACTTGGTACAAAATTAGTTTGTAGCATGTAGTTTTGCACCTCGAAGCGATTTTTCGAAAATTCCATTTCGTTCTTTTTCTATTCGAATTCTTAGCGGAAATTCGATAAAATAGGGAAGAAATATTTTATACACATTTTCAAGTCTTATGTCATTCGAAAGCTTGAAATTTTCTGCACAAAATGAAGTTTTTTCGAAGTTTCTACGATCATCAGGAGAGCTGTAACAATTGTTTTTAGAATCCCGGAATTCAAGGCTTACCTTCAGTAAAGCAAGCCAAACGATTCTAAAATGGTTAATGAAATGAATTATTTTATCAACGGAAATCAACTTTTCATGCTGTTACTATGGTTACGTGTTCATACTTATTTTTGTTTCGTTTTTTTTCCAGGGTTGCCAGAAGTAGTATTTTTGATACTACGGTAGTATTTTTTCGGCCCAAATAAGGAGCGTAGTATTTTTCTGGCCACCCTGTTTCCAATATACTAATGACTTAATTAAAAGATTTGGCGGATTTTTTTTCCATTTTTATAGATTTCGCATTTCAGCAATATTGATTTTGGCAACGTTTAGAAACAGTAGTAGGAGCGTCTATCGCCCATTTAGCGAGAAAGGGGTACCCAAAGCACAAAGATTAACCAAATATCGTATAAATTGTGACATTGCAACGTTCTTTTTAAAGTGTTTCATTTCGGAAAATGTATTGTTTTGTTTTTAAAGCTGGGAAAGGAAACTTTCTTCTTCTTTCAAATTTTGGTAAGATTTCTGTTGGTTTCTGTGAGCAACAAAATTGTTCTTATTTTCTCTTTTGGCTTATTTTTGTGCATCTCCAGTTGGGGTTTCATTTGAATGTCACAAGGGGATGCTTTACCCCTTTTTTTGGAGTTAATCAGTGTTAATTTCAATGCAGATGAATTGGCGCGACCACTTGGCGATATATCGCCAAGCCTTTGGTCGCGAAGTATTTGTCGCCAATTTGGCGACATATCGCCAAGTTGGCGAATTTTTTTTTTTTATTTGGACTCAATTTGGCGCTATTAGCGATATTTTGCCAATTTGGCGACAAATTTGCGATTTTTTTAAAAACTTTTTTTTGGGGGGGGGGGTTCAATTTGGCGCTATTGGTGATATTTTGCGAAAAATTCACTGAATGATGTTAAAATCGGCGATATTTTGGAGATTAATCATTGTAAAACATTTTTTTGCATTTTTCCGTGGCAAACTAGGGATATAAATGTTTGAATTGTTATCTTACTCCCTCCAAGCACTATTTTAGCACTTAAGGCATCTACTAAGAAATGTACACGTAAAAGGAAGTAGTGTAGGGCCCATACCAAATTTTTATATCATACTTTGAAGGAATTGTAGTTGAATTATAACTAAAATAGAGTATTTTTTCTGCTATATTAATTATTTTACAAATGAACTTTTAATTTTATACCACGGGCAAAGCCGTGCGGGTACCGCTAGTAGTTAAATAAAATACAACTTGCATAAAATATGAATCTGTGTTCTTTATTTTATTAACAGGATGTTCCAAAAATAACGATTTACTTGCATGAAAATACTTATGTATTTATTTCTTTCACGTGTGTTTTACGAAAAGCTCACCTTAACAGAAATAATAATCATTTTTTGTTGTTTTTCTTTCATATTAAATAAAAGTCTCGAAATTTCTTACGGGTGCCATTAAAATTTCGCATTTGCATTTGTAAAATACCGAGGTGTCAAAGCTGCATTGCTTGGATTTCTAGAGTAAAAAGAAAGCATTGCAAGGGTAATTTTGACAAAATTTGGCAGCTGAATTCTTAGAATTTGCCAGGAAATATTTTTTTCTCTTGCGTCTGGCTCGGACATCCGAGTGGTATTTGAAACAACATCTATTAAAATCTGTGTGAGGTTGCAGAGCTAGAGGCAACTAACATTGCTCCACATGTTATATTATACAAACAAATTATTTTGAAAAGATGCAAACATGTAGTTATGTGAAGAGTTATTTTTCCCGAAGTGCATATTGTATGAGTACCCCACAGAAAACAGAATACATGTAACTAACAAGATTCACAATTGAAGGGTTTGAAAGATGAAGGGGTTATGTTACATTTTTGAAAATACAACCTGGATAAAGGTAAGCAAATAAAACTTGGAACATACAATAATAGATGTCATTAGGCTAGCTTCATACTCTCACTTAATGACAAAACCAGAAAACAAAAAAGGCTGCAACAACAGCAACAATAGAACTTTGAACTTTACTTACTCTAAATTTGTATTTTGTTACATAACCCCTTCATTGTCCAAGGACTTCAATTCTGTTAGTTGAAGAAATTATGCGGTAATTTCTAGTGAATGAAATAACAAGTCTTACGGCGTATAGTCCGTCCGTTCCAAATATCTTTTCAGTTGCTCCGTGACATTTGTACTCCAGTGGCTGCACGAAGTTGATTTTTCAATATATCAGCTGTGCTTTGTCTGTTCTCTTTTGTGGTAATAAAAACGTAATTAATTTGATTTGGGCAATCGTCCTGTTCGGAAGATCTCTCAAAAGTGCCAGATGTACATTCCATTCATTGAAAATGTTGCCTTTAGTCTAGAAACTTCATTGTGCGCATGGTACATTCATGGGCATCAGGTGTAATTTAGCCCGATTCTTCTAACTTTCCGATTATATCTTCTCCTTTGAATAACAAGACGAGTGCCTAATTAACGCACGGTCCTACAGTTGAATGTATCTGGACACCACAATTTCATGGGCATCAAAATAGGGTAAATTTCTTTCCTTCTTCTCTTTTTTTTTTCTTTTTGGGAACTACTACTCAGAAAATGAGCAGATATTCTTGTGAGAGAGGCTCCAAATTTTCTCAGAACCTTGGCACCATCTTGCCTTGATCGGGACCTGAACAATACTTACGTTATTTTGCGATTGTTTGGAGTTTCTTCGATCTGCTGTGACATCACAGTTAAATCGAGAAGCAAAATTTGCATAAGCTACGAAAACATAGTATTGCTCAGGTTCATGCAAGTTCACAGTCGTGCACATTATTCATTCTCTAGCTCTAAATTGGATCGTTAAAAATGACTGAACTGGCTGGTATCTGTTTCGACGTCGACAGAATGACTCTGTCGGGAGAAAATAGCAGGGACGAAATTCTAACTTTAATAATGTAGCTAAACGTTTAAAATAATGAAAAAAAGAGCTAAAATTTTTTTCGTGGCATAGCGAGATAAAATGAACGCAAAGTAAAAGTTTTTATACGATTTTCCATTTTTGTCCCTCCTGCACACACAAAAATAAAAGTTGCATGTAAGCCCGTTTGTTTAATCAGGTCATATAACTAGGAAATTCTAGGACTAGAACAATTTTCCAAAAGGGAATTGAGAGTACTTAAATGTGTTCTTTCATTAAAAAATGTGTTGCTATGTGTCTTGTAATTAATATTAAGAACTAGATGGCCGTTCAAGTTACGTCGCCACGTTTGGAACCATTGCTTGTGAAAAAAAAGCATTAAAAGCAAAAACCAAAGCAAATTTTTAAAACGAAGTCTTACTTTGTATTGAGAAAAGAAAGAAAGGGTAGACAACTCCTTTTTTCTGGCAGGATAACATAACACGAACTACTCCCCTTTCCATACCTTTTTCCAATTGATTTCAATTCAATTAAACCAAGACAAAACCACCAAAATATAATTCATCAGTGAAACAAAGCAGAAGGGAAAGAAAGGAAGAGCTAGAAAACAAAGGCAGAATTATTATTAAAAACTCAGAGTTCGATTCCGGGAAAATAATTGCGTCCGAGATAGTTCATCCTTCCCAGCACAGAGAGATCACTTTCCTACCCACCTGGGTTCTGGAAATACTTATGTTGTCATGACAACAGCCATTTCGTGAGCAATGGATATTGAAAGAGCAGAAGTTATTTAGTTCCTGCACCACCTGCTACAAGCGAGCTTTTAGTGCCAGAAGCTGAGAGCCTTGTAACGTTTTGGTAAGGGAATGGTACATACATAAAAGTATAGATAAAACGCGAGGAAAATTATTGTATTGGACCGGAGGTCTAATTAAATGAAAGTACCGTCATGTTTCCGGAAGTTTTTATGTTTTGAAACACTGAAGCCATAATCAAGAGTTAATGATGTCCTTAAAAAATAATTAAATGGGAAAATTAATAAAGTTTAAATTTTGGTTAAGTTTTATTGAATACAATATTAGTATCTTTTAATTTAATCAAATCCCTTATTTGATTAAATTGCTTTATGATTTAGTTGCGTTGAAATTATTGCAGTTTTATGAGTTGATGTTTTTATTTCGAGTTTATAACTCTGAATCCTTTACTTTATAACGTTAGATACAATTTTCTCCTTACACACATCAAATTGCAAGCCTTAAGTAATGCAGCTGATGTTTTTAGCTAATTGGAACTTTTACTTTGAGTATCAGATGTTTTTGCGAGCTAAATCCGTTTCCGGGTACCAGATGCTGTATCAACTCTTATCTACTTTTTTCTTTTACAACAATATACGCTGTAAAAAATTTATGTAACATAACTCCGTAAAGTGGTGGCAGCATTTTGTATTCGAAAATGCTTCCAATGCAGTGGAGTAACCTAACTGATAAAAATGATGTAACATTAAGAGCGATGCGTAATGTTACTCCAATTTTATCAGTTAAATTACTCCATTGTAATGGAGACAGCTATGCTGGATTTTTTTTCGGAGTTAGGTTACAATTTTTTTATACAGTGTAGCAAAAACTAGAAGAGCTGAAAACCAGATGTTTTTGCTTTGCTTATTAACCTTACATGTGTTACAGTTGCCTGAAGCATTATCCGTTCGCGCCATGTTTAGGCTCAAACCAATTCATGGTTGATTTGACATACAAAGTTTGATACAATGCAAATCATTTACATAAATTTGAAAAACATCGTCTGTCATTTTTTTTTCGTTCACTTGACCGTTTTTGCGACCTGTGAATCATTCTTTTGTACTGATGAAGTGAAGAGGCTTGTAATTGATAGCCTCGAAACAGCTGTTCGCTAAGTTTTTTTTAAGCTTTTTTAAATGCTTTTATTTGTACCTTTATACAGGTTGTCTCATTTTACTCGATATATAACTTCTTTAATATAATAGTTGAAAAAAAAATGCATCACCAGTAAACGCTTAATTTGTTCAATGATATGAACCATTTATTTGAATTCTTTGCAACATTTTTACCTCAGTTCCTGTTTAGCTTTTTTAGCGAGTGTTCTGACTTTCATGGGTTAGGTTCGCAATGGACACATGAATCAACTTTTTTTTACAATACATCCAAATTAAGAACGCTTTTTTTTGTCTTTTGTTTTGAAAATGAGAAAAAAAATAAGCAAAGCTCACGTATAAGGCCATTCAATGACAGTTCATGAATATACTCGCGAGTAGATTGCGAAATCAGGGAACATTGTCGTTCATAAGTGATATTGCTGAATAAAGTGTAAATTGCTGTGCATATTTGATTATTCATAAAATTAGGTTAGTTAAAAATCCAATTTTGATTCTCCATTACCCATTGCACACCTCTTTTGATTATATACTTCTCAGATGCAATTTAAGAGAGAAGTTATGTAGTTAGTAACTACCAATAAATAGAACCAATTTGCATTTACTGCCTTTAAATACTTGATGAACACACGAAAAGAAATGACACTCGAACCTTCTCAATCTTAACTTTAATACTCTGGACACGGAAATAAGCTGTCACTGATTGCGTATTTCTTACGTAAACTAGTTTTAGTCTCTACTTATAGGAGTTATGACTTTTGTCTGACCACGGATAAGATGGAATGGCTGAAATCCGGTTTACAGGCTAAAAGGGATATATATATATATATATATATATATATATATATATATATATATATATATATATATATATATATATATATATATATATATATATATATATATATATATATGTTTATTTTACGGAGGCCAGGTTTTGCAGATGTGTGTTTGCCTCAAACTTAAGACACGCTGATTTGAATGAGTCGAGCTCATCAAATTTTTACTTTCCCTCCTTATTCACATAGACTTGTAGCTGAACCTACCATTTAGGCAGATTTACCATTTTCGACGAATAACAAAAGTCACCTCAAGTTAGCCTTCTCATAATCCTCAAGAAACACTTTTAACCCGTGGATGCAGTTTACCTACCTAACCTTACAAAGAACTATTTTAACCCTTTATGCCCCGACGGGACTCAGAAGAACCGCTTATATTAATTTGTCATGAATCCTAAATGGCTGGAATCATGCTGGTACTTGAAAGTACCTCTCCTTGTACTTTGCTGAGGGGTAGACAGATAGTACCTACGTTCAGAAACAGTTTTCTTAGGGGCCCTAAGGCGTAAGGGCCTTAAACCTTACCAATTTTCAAAAATTTTTTACTTGTTATCTACACTGGCGGAAAAAAAAATCCCAACACCAAGAAAAAATTGCCGTAGAGTAATGAAATTTGGTTAGTGCAATTGTCTAGTTAACATGTTTAATGGATTAAATGTACAAGATCACTGGCTAATTTAAGCTCAAGAAAATGCTGTGCAAATGTGAAATTATGTTAATTTAATAGAGGGTGTAACCTCCAGAATTTTGAAGGCAAGCCTGCAAGCGTGCATGCATTATGTCATACAGGTGCCGAATGTCACTTTGTGGTATGGAGATCCATGCTTGTTGCACTTGCTGTGTCAATACTAGGACCGTCATTGCTGACTGTGGATGATGCTCGAGGTGCCGTCCAAGGATATCCCATACGTTATCAATTGGAGACATACCTGGTGATTTTGCAGGTCATGGTAACATGTCAGCACTCTGTAGAGCACATTGCGTTACAGCAGCGATGTGAGGGCGAGCGTTATCCGGTTGGAAAACGCCCCCTTCAATGCTACTCATGAAGGGCTGTACTACTGGTTAAATTAACAGACTGATGACAAATTTTCAGTCAGTGAGTTTGGGATAACCACAAGAATGCCCCTGCTGTCGTAGGAAATTGCTCCAGAGACCATAACTCCAGGTGTGAGTCCCGTGTGTCTAGGCCGTAGACCGCTTGGATGCAGGCGGTCCCCTGGCCTCCTTCTGACCAATATACAGCCACCACTGGCACTAATTCAGAATCTGTTTTCATCAAAAGTTACAACAGATCTCCACTCCGACCTCCAGTGAGCTCTGTCGTGGCACCACTGCCGTCGGAAAAGGCAATGGTTTGCAGTCAATGGAATACCGGCTACAGACTGCCTGGCTCGGAGCTGTTCTTGAAGTAAACAGTTTCTTACCGTTCCTTGGGTTACGACGGTACCAACTGCAGCTCGAATGCCAGCCGCAGATGCAGTACGATGCGCCACAGCCGTACGCAAGATTCGGCGATCTTCCTTCTCAGTCGTGCCACGTGGCAGCTCGGAACTCGATCTTCTTGAGGTAGTACCATCCCTTGCCCATAGCTTCCAATAATCATGCATGGTGGAAACATTTCCACCGAAGTCTTTCTGCAATATCGCGAAATGAAAATCCACCTTCTCGTAGCCAATTTGTACGACCTCGTTTAAACTCGGTGAGCTATTGATAATGGCTTCTTCGTCTTCTTAAAGGTATTCCTGGCTAACATGAACACAATTCGTCAAATTTCACGGAAAAATAATACACACGAGCTTCACAGCACGTTTTTAAAACAAGCCTTATTTGCATGTTCTGAGTGACGCCAGCTGCGCCACACTTTTGCGCGGAACACGAAATTTCAATCGATGTCATCTTTCAGTTGTATAAACACGCCTACCAAATTTCGTTTATCTAACACAAGTCTTTCTTGGTGTTGGGATTTTTTTTTCCGCCAGTGTATGTTGTTTGATGTATTTCCAACTACTAAAAAACAACAGCAACAACAAAATACAAATTCATTGCTAAATAAATTAGGACATAAAGGGTTAAACCAACTAATTCCAACTCAAAACTATCATTCGTGCAAAGGTACCTTCAAACTTCCACTTATATTATCACCATTGATAAAGTGGTATTTCAGTCATTGAAAGGCTCATTGGATTTTAAAAACAGATATAATTACAAGCTGAACCCACTCCGGGAAGAATCTTAAATCAAACGACCGAAAATCGAATAAAAGAGGAATTATCCCCAAATCTAACAAGGCAACTGAAGGACTTGCTCAAACAGCTAGCGTGAGCAACAGATCAGTGTGATCTCTTCTTCAAAAACGGAAACATTCGCCAATAACGACACCCCCCTCCGTCTCATTAAGCTATATTTGCCTCATTATATTCCATTCGGATGCGTGATTCCCCAACCCCTCCCAAAGATATCATTTTCGAAAATTTAGCTTTGCATGTTTTCCGAGAATAATCGTTAGTTTCAAGGATTCTGTCGGTGTTCGAAAAAGGAACACTTGAGAAATAACGACGACGCGGTGGGCGATGTTCGAGATAATGAATCTCGCACTTTCGATATTCTTTTGTGTTGGCGTAAAAGGGGGCGCAATTGATTGGTTGAAATGCTTTTGGGATTCGTTGTTTTAGAAGGCAATGAGGAATTTTTGAAGACGGGGGTTTAAAGCAAGAAATATTGGGAGGGAAGCATTTGTAAGGGGGTTTATTTACATCTTAATGCTTGTGCCAGTAGCGAATTAAAAGCTTTGGTTTGAAATAATTGATTGAGTTTGTTTTGGAAATGTCTTCAAAATATTTTTCTCCGTTGTTTTGTGAAATGCGAAAATAATATCTTAGTAACTGGACGCAAAATATTTACGAGTTTCTTTGCACATGTAGTATTTTATTCATTTAGTTAGACATAAATAAATAGTTTCCTATGTAATTTCTACAATTCTAGAGTTACGACAGATGTTATTATAACTTAAAAGGCAGTTAAAATACATTTCTTATTGAAACGTTATTTTTTTCTGTACAACTTTTTGCCTGGGAAAAATATTGTATATGAAGCTTACAGCTGCAAAAGTAGGTATCTGAAACAAAATAAATAGGGTGAGTCCTGGTAAGTGCGTACCTTTTTTTTCAAAGTTCGTGTTCTCAAGGATGCTGCTCTGTTGAAAAATCTTGTACACTCACAATTTTTTTTTAGTTTTCTTTCCAGATCCTTTACTAAGATTTTCAAGCATATAATATGTCAAATAAACCATAAGCATAGGTTTTGTGACCTGGTTTATGACACCTATTCTAAGGTACGCACTTTCCCTACCTAGCGGGGTAAGTGCGTCCACCTTAAATTATGTGAATATGAGCAGGAAAAAACTTCTGGCACATATTAAAAATGTTAGGTAGTTGCCTTGGGATAATTCCTAATACTAGAGATCAGCACTTGCTTGCGTGGATGAAACGCAATCAGTGATATCCCACGTGTCTTCCGAACAACTGTGATTTGAAGATTGAGAGAGTTGTGTCTGTGATTCTTCCTTTGTCCTTTTAATAAGATCAAGTGAGCAAATGTAAGTTGTTTTTCTTTAGTAATAATCACTTATACTCTACATAGTTTATTTTGGTTTAATACATTAATCAGTCCGTGTTTAAGCCAGGGTTCGCACTTACCCCTTCTTAAATGTAAGATGAGACATGTGCGTCCAATAGCGTTGTTGTAAGTGCGTACCCCTGTGATTTTCTTTAATTCTATTTGTATGGTAGATAGTTAGGCGACCTAAGTGAACAATTCGGTTTTTTCCTTTTTTTTTTTTTTGAATAAATACGGTTTTTAAATACTTTTCTTATTCGAATCAGCAACAGTAAGAAAAAACACACAATAAAGAGCAAAAAAAAGAAAATAATTGATCATGATATGATACTTGTACTTTTTTTTCTTGTATATTGAAATAGTTTTTCACAAGGTGTTCTTAATTTTCTTAAATATAATTTATTCATTACTCCACCTTCGTTTTTTGAATCAGTTGGTTCCTTATTTAGTGTTTCACTTAATTTCATTGCTTCATTTGTCATTCTGGTTTAAATTAAGTATAGCTTATGATCGCTATTTTCAACGAAAAATTTACTAACTGATACCTAAAAGCCAATATATTTCAGAGGTAATGACTAAAATTGAAATCTTATGCCACATTCAATGTAAATATAAATACTTGATGGAAATGACGTCGGATTTATAATCGGCTTATAAAAGAGTTATAAGCAAAATTAAAGGTGAATTACGAGAGTCGAATTTTTCACGTAATGGTACACACTTGCCTCATCATAATGGTACGCACTTGCTCCGCATAATAGTACGCATATGCCTCATGATAGTGGTACGCACTTGCCCCATCATAATGGTACGCACTTACCCCCACCTTACTTTAAAGAAAGGGAAAGTGCGTACCGTCATATAAACAAATTTTAGTTAGAGTATTTGATCAAAATTCCTCATGTATGTTATTAGTAGCTATTACTCAAAAGAAACAACTTGCATTTCTTGACTTCAATTGCTCGGTATGACTACAAGAGAAACTGAAACAAAACCTTCTCAATCTTTACTTTAGAGTTTATTTAAAGACATTTAAGTTGTCTCTGATTGTGTTTCGTCTATTGAATCCTGGCCTGAATTCTACCTATTGAAATTATCATTAGACAGTTATCTAACACAGTCGATGTGTTGCAGAAGCCATTTCAGGACAGTGTTCATATAATTCCCAGTGGACGCACTTACCCCGTGGACGCACTTACCAGAACTCACCCTAAATAAAAAAAATAAGTATATATATACTCTTTTTAAAAAATGACATTTGTCGCTACAAAAAGGTGTAAGTTTTAATAAATGTCTAAATTGTTGAAAATCTGTGACTATCTCAGTTTGTTAGCCTACTTAACAATTGCAATATCTGAAAAATACGCATTTGTGAAAAATGGATTTTACTAACTTTTGCAGTAACTTATAAGCTTCACTTCTTTCATTTATTTCTGTATAATTATTCTTTACGTTTTGAATCAAATTCATCGGTTGGATTTTATAAAAGGGGATAGATTAGATAAACATGACTCTTTAGTTTCACGTTTTCAATTCCTGCTTAGCTATTTTGTTAAGAAATATTTATTTATATTTAGGTATTTTAGATTACAGCAGCTACAAGAGTTTGTTACCAATACTATATTTTCTATCAGTGACAAGGGCAATTTTTTTTTAAGTCAAAAGCCTAAATGTTGTTTTTTAATTACCAACATAAATATAATTATGCTATTACTCCTGAAACAATTTCAACGAGTCTGATTGAAAAGCTAAGAGATTATGAAAGACAACAAATAACCTTTTTTTTTAAATTTGGACTACAAATGATAAAGTCGTTAGAATAAAAACTCGTTATGTTCACTTTTTCTGAAAAATATTTTTATTAAAAAAAAAAAAAAGCTTAAAAGCTTTTTCAATAATGACTTAAAGGCAAAAGAAAAAACACGACTAGATCTCATCAGAAAGGAAATATAAAGTAAGGATTTTGTTGCAAAACCTCTTTAGATTCATAGTTCCGGCTTTGGAACTATGGATTTTGAGAAATGGATATAACTGGTTTTGATTATAAATGACTAAATTTTAATACAGTAAAATTTCGTTATATATGTTGGCAGAGTACATTTATTTTAAGTCAACTTTTTAAAAATGGATCATTCTTTTAAAGAACCTGAACGAAATCCTAAGACATTCCGAGAAAAGTTTCTAAAACGTAATTTTTAAAACAAAATACATTTTTCAAAATCGAATTTAATTAAAAAGAAAAAACAATATGTCTATTTCTGAGCTCAAAATGTATAATCAAAACAGTTAAAAGAACAAAATTCTTTCAGTGAAATTTTAAAAGGAGTACGCAAGAGTTAAAATTTTTGCTGTAACTCAAAATATACTTATTACTCAAATAAACTATACATACTTTGATCAACAGTATGTTCTAGAATCTAAGTTTTATTTTCATAAATGAAATTTTAAACGGTAATAAAATTTTTTACGAGATTTTAATCATCGTTTTGACAATTCTTTCAGTAAATGTCCAACAATTAAAACGTATTTAAACAGTTTAAAGTATTCTCACGTTCTTTGCTTATTTTACACGTAAGTGCAGCAAACAATCTAGTAGTTTTATAATTTTGATTCCTTTAAACTTTTAAAAAAGGGTTTTAGAAAGACTGGAAATTCTTTATTTTACAGTAATTATATTTTTTTGCAAGGGTTTCTATTTATGTATTCACGTGCTTTGAAGAGAGAAATTTATATGGTTTAAAAGTCGTCAGACATACTTCCTGAAATTTTTAGTTTCACTAGTAAATTACGCAGTAAAATTGCTACAAAAATATTAATGTTCATTGAAAAATAAGTTGCTCTTTTTTGAATTCAATTTCAACATTTAAAACTATTCAAAACATTCGCATTCAGAATACTACCAGAGCTATAGTTCAAAAGAAACAATTCCCTTCGCATATCCTTGCTATTTTATAGAGCAAAATTATTCCCACTGAAACACTGAGCTAGAGATAAAAATTCTTAACTCGTGGTACTAAACATATCTTCTTTAAACTCTTAATCATAATATCTCAGCCACCGTTAATATCACTCTTTTTCTTGCTTTGAATCTTTCCGGGAAGCTCAACGCAAGGTGGCTTAATGTTTCTAAAAGTTTTAAACGCCACATGGAGTACACAAAGCCTTTTTCCTAACATAAGCCTGAATGTACTAATTAAGTCTTGAAGAAAAAGAGGGGCGAAAAGATTCTGGACGGGGTAAGTTGTGATTAAGAGCATATTTATCATTAGCCAGCTCATTACCAAGAAGGGATGGTTGGCTTGAAGCCTGTTTTTGACGGTTTAAAATTTTTGTAACACGATAACTATTGGTAATGTTATTAAAGCTTTTGATGAATCGTAGTTGAGGAGATTATTTTTTGAGGCTAACATTGTGTTCGATTTTGTCGAACAATGAGGGAATGTTTTTAGAAATAAAACTCTGCTTTATAATTTATGAAGAGTTTTGGTTAGTTTAACTTTTAGTAAATGTAAATTGAGATTATTCAAAGATTTGCTTTAAGAATAATTTAAAACGATCTCTCCACTTAAGCAGACGTTTAATGGAAATTTTTCTTTTCAAAATTCAGATAACAATTTGAAAGATGTTAACGTTATTAGGCTGTGGTAATTATATCCATTTTAAATGGTATATATTGTGCAGAAAGGGTGTTTATCATAATTACGAGATCAACTATTTTGTACTCGTAGTACATTTCAAAAGAGAGAGAGATAGCAGTAGTTTTGGTGAGCAACACTTTATTTTTGTTTTAATTTTGCTGAATAAAGTCAATTATGATTATTTTGAGTGTGAGGAATAACGCACGACCGTTTGAGGATTGATAGGATGCGGTGATCATTACTAAAAAAATTTCTTTCCGTAGTTCCTTTGTAGTAAACTGTTCAAATTGCGGCGATAACTGATTCCCGTTGAGGATATAGTAAAATGACCGACTTTGAATTCTTGACTGCATCCCTATTTTTCTTATTCGTTTGTTATTTTTTCTTTTATCCAAGTCTTTTTATTGACAATGGATTCCTCTGAAACGCGGGGTGGTCTACTGTAAACTCTTGATGGTCGCACAATGAGGAACTATTACTGAACAAAATCTTATAAAGCTTGATAACAGGCAGTTTGTGTAAGAATACTTGACTATTCGCTACATCAAGCTAACAGCCAAATTTATGTGGAGGGGGAAGTCAACATAAGATCTCACCCGGATTCAATCGCACAAAATTAAGATGGTGTCATTGCTGTAGGAGAACCAGTACTATACTCTGTTACTTTAACCGCTTACTCGTCGCACTTTTTTTCCAAAAACTGACCAAAATTCATCAGGTTTTTTATTTTTGTTTTTTTTTTATGTTCATAATATTTTAAACATTTTTAAATAAAAAACACTGCATTTTCCTTTGAATTTAGTGGTTTTTTAAAGGTAGGAAAATTTTAATCAACTTACCCAATTTTACCTTAAAGTGTGCTTTCCTCGCGCATCCAAGACAGGCTGAAAAGCTTCAATGCAGGCATTGAGAAAGAAAAAGTAAAATTTGAGCGGAGAAAATTTTTATTTTCTTCACGTAATGCGCATCGTTGGTGACAAACAATGTTTCAAAATTGGAGATCTGTAATAGGGGTATAATAGTTGAAATGATAATAATATTTCTGCGTGTGGTAAATTTTGACACATGGTATGCATAGTCCTACATTGAAGTCTTTGCAGTAGTACCTTGTCTCCCTTCGAACTCTTTTCCCATTTGCATTCGTCTTACTGCAACACACTTTGCATTCTCTCGCAGGATTTGCTTTCTTGTCTGTAGGGGGTATTATTTCCAGAAAATGGCGTTTAATCAATCGACTAAGTGACGCTTCATTCGATGGACGACCTCTTCTTGAAACAGGAACGGAAGCTTGATATTTCTCCAACATTTCATCGACCAAATCCTTTCGAAATTCCAAATTTGTTTTCTGCCACCTTCTTTAGTAGGTGTAGTAGTTGTAGAAATAAAAGCTAATCGCGCACGACAAAAAGTAAACGTTTTGAAGCTTTAAAAATATCAGAAACGCAGCCCGTATGAGACACGGGCACGACAAAATTGCCCGAATATTCTGCCCGTATAGGAACGGGCACGACGACTAAGCGGTTAAAATAAGTGTATCAAGTTTAGGAATTTTGCGTTATCTCCATGGAAACCGTACCAAAGGAAACTGCTTCACTCTTTTTATGCACTGCTGTTCAAGCATTTCATTTATTTTATGTTTTTTGGATTAGGTTAACGCTTTTGTTTACATCCTCATATCTTAGTTATTTCTAAACGCTTTCTAACAAATCTTGGCATACATAAACAAAGCACAAATTTCTAAGAAAAGGCTGTGCTTTATTTCTCAATTGAATTATAGTTCTGTACCTCGGAACCAGACTAACGTAAGTCCATTTTCGAAACTTTTCAGCAGAAGGCAAAAACGATTGCCGAGTACATGCAAAAGATGGGACTCGTGCTCTATAAATTCTGCTAAATAATTGTGATGGAATTTGTTTTATAGAATAGCGTTCTCACGGGTGGATGCGGAATAAGATTCTACATACAATGAAGCAACAAAGCGAAAATAGCCATATTTGGACTTACGTCAATCTGGTTCTGAAGTACAGAGTTAACGCCCAAAGCAAATTTTAATCGTTTGCATTTAAACATAAAAGCTAGTTGGGGAAAAAAGCAACGCAATTTTGACAACCATAAGGAGAAAAGTGCGAAGGGAGTTGAATTTTGTTTTGCTTTGACACGCCAACTCTCCTTAAACAGAGTATAACACTATCTTGAAGCCATCAATTGCAACAGTTCTTCAATTCTTAAAATTTGGTCATGAACTAGAAAAATCGAGTACAAAGTAACGTGACTAAAGCTGATGTTTTCCAAATAAAACATATGCTTCAAAGAAGGATGTGACGAACGAACTCAGTTAAGGGCGCTCATCCATGTCCAAAAACGAGCAGAAATAAAAACGAATATTATGTTATTTAAGTGTGCAAGATGGAAAATGATTAAACTTTTGCGAATTAACAAGCGCTTAATAGCAGCTTAATATTTAATTGATATAAATTAAATATAATAAAATATAATTAATGCCCCATATAACAAATCAGCTGACTTGTTAATAGCCTACCTCTTTTGAAACCTACAAAGTTAAAAATATTTTAACCGCTGCTCCTGCTCTCTGAAGATATGGGAGCACATTACCCATGTTTGTTCTTTTTATTTGTTTAAATTGTTTCGTAAATTTTCAAATGTTTGTTAAAATTTCAATTCGTTCATTTGTTGTTGTTTTTTTTTTCAATTTACACATCTTTCGACACTTAGGGGACAATTTTTTAACTTCCATATTTATGTTATATAATATACTTGATTCCTTTCTTATTGTTTGCATTAAACATTTTCTTTTATGTGAGATCAAACAAAAGCAACAATACTTCAATTACAAACTCCCCTGATTAAATTGTTTTATTTTGACATAAATGAAAGCAAATATACACAAGAATATTTAATCAACTTGCTAACTGACGAGAAAGTAATATAAGTATATTGAGGAAAGAAATTAAACAACATTAAATATGAGCTACATTATTAAATTTCCATTTTTATTTATTCGTAATGCCGCTTAATGTCAAATAATAATTTATGAATACATTTCGCTTGGAATAATATTACTCTGGTTAATTTTATTTATTTAACAATTTTGAGAAAAAATCCAAAGATATTTCTTTTTACATTAAACAGATTTACTTATGCTTCTGAGAAGCGTAATTATCTCATTTAAATCCTAATTCACTTCACTTCAATGTAAGAGAAGCATTCCAGACAGAAAGTTAATTAAAATTTCATTCTTCAATAGATGGGATTATACAGTTCAGAAATGAAAACTAATACTCTGAATGAATTCATCTTTGTATCTTATTGAATATTTAGCTGACTGATGAAATCTGGAGAAATTGTTTTCTTTTTTGACAGGGAACGAAGTGAAAGTTTAACGGGAATGAAAAGAGTTTGTATCAGAATGTTGCATTTTTCTTTTTCTCTATTCTTCAGAGAAAGATAATTTCATGGAAGAATTATTTTGAAATCAAGTGTTTAAATATTTACCCGTATTTAGTTTGATATCGTTGGTGTGGCATTATTTATTGTGTAAATACTTATAATGGACGTAGTGTTGTTGCTTTGTTAAGAGCACGGTGTGGTATTCCGTGAAGTAAAAGCATGCTTTCTCAAGTGATAATTTTCATAATACTCTTAAACAAATTAATAAAATGGATATACTTAACAAACTTAGCCGCAATCATCAGACTCAACATATTTTTTTGAAGAAAGATAGCTCTTTTTTCAATAATTTTGTTCTTTTTTTCTATTAAAGGTCAGTAATTGATTCTGAATTATAAAATTATAAGGTAAAAACAGTAGACGCTCGTTATAACGACCACTCGTTATAAAGACCATCCTAATATAACGACCTGTAAAAAAACCTCAACTTTATCCCAGTATCCTATATGTTCTACCTCTTACAGCGACCATTCGTTATAAAGACCGTTATGTGTAGGATGGAGATGGTCATTATATAGAATGTCGACTGTATATCTTTTCATCAATTAAATAATCAGTTTTTACTGTTTTGGGGTTTCTATGAGACTGCACTATGGCTTTTCTTATCGCTCTTTAAAAAAACAGAGTTTATATTCTCTGTTTAACGTTTGTACAGATTTTTTTTGCTGTAACTCTGTCTTTAGGGGCGATTCGGGGGCTGGTTGAGCGCTGACTTTTTGCCAAAATAAAATATTATTAAAAAAAAAGCTGTACATATGTTGAATAGTTTGAAGCTAAAAAAAGAATATTTTGGTATATTTATGCAGTTATTTTTTTTTTTTTTGAAAGAAATGTGCAAGCGTAGTGAATTAAAAGTAGGAAGTATTTAGGAATTTTCAAAACTTAGACATTATCTAGAGAAGATTTAAAAAATAAAATTTTTCTTGATTAATCTAGCCCCTGCAAAGCACAAAAAAAATATTTTACTTAAAGAAAAAGTAAGCAAAAATAGTTTTACAGAACATAATACAAAAAGAATGCATCGAAATAAAACGCTTTGATAACAACTGATTAAAGCGAAAGTTTTGTAGTGCAGTTTATTATATTTAGTAAAAATATTAGTTAGCACATAATAAATCAGAATATACAATTATTTTAATCTGGTAAAACATTCATTAATAACTACATGGTTTAACGTAACATCATTTAGTAATGGTTAAACAAAAATTATTTCTAAACTAATGAACATACTTCCCTTCATTATTTTAAAAGTTAATTATTTCCATAATATGGTGTTTTAATCACATAATTGTACGGTTATTTAATTTTCAAAAACTATTTATAGCCACTAGCCATACATGTGAAGCGGTTAGCTTTATTTTGATGAGGAGTAATTTCCGTACTAGTTATGTGGAGGAAAAAGTGGTATAGTTAAATACTCTTCTAGTGTAAGTCAGATATTGAAGTTTAATTACGCTCGCGTGAAGGTAAATGAAATAGTGAACTCTCACTTATACGCCGCCTCATATATGCGCCTTTTTCACTTATACGACGATTTTAAATGGTCCCACCACATTCCATAGCAAAATAATGATAGTAGCATTCGTTTATGCGTCGCTCTGGAGATAAATATTTCACTTATGCGCCGAATTTTCCCTAAAATGTAAAAAAGTCAATTAATTTCTTTAAGAAATAAGCAATTTTCCTTACTTTCCTCTTTAATATTTCGCCTTTATTTCTCAAGGAAGGCATTTTTTCCGCATGAACTAAAGTTCGGATAGGGACAATTATCTATTATGCATCGTTTTAAAGGGAACTGTTTGTAATTAGGTATGCTATAACTATTTGTTTTTTATTTTTCATTGTAGTTATATTACAGTAATTGCCAAAACCGTAGTAATATGTGTCCCTTTCATATAGAAGCATTCTTATTCCTTCACTCATTAGAAACCTATGTTGCCATTTAGTTC
>JAXGGA010007537.1:0-62018 GCA_038373865.1 Uloborus plumipes
CATACAATTCGTCGGAGAAATTTTTTTTTTTTTTTTGTATGTTATAAGATTACTCGAAGATGCCTGGACTGATTTCAAAAATTCTTTTTTTGTTAGAAAGGTCTTTCTTTCTGATTGGTCCCATCCTCTCGTGGTCCGGGTTCGATAACGGGAACCTGAAGAAATCTTTCGAAAAAGAAATTGGGATCACAGTAATCGTAATAATGACCATTTTGAACAAAAAATTGAGCCGACTTCGGAACTTCACTCTGCAATTGCCCTAAAAAGTAAAAAATAATTGTATTCTTTGAACACCATCGACACTACATTTAAACATAAGTTTTGAAGTCGGTGCAAAAACTATAGGTGAAATGATGTTTAACTACATTTTGCCAACATTTTTCACAGAAACCATTGAAAATTAAGAGCTGAATATTTGTACCATTACATAAATATGTGATTATCAATCTAGTGTATGTGGATGCGATTAAAGAACCTAGATTAATTGCACTTTATATATACAGGGTGTCCACTCCTATCGTGGACCAATAGCTAATTTCTAAACTGTTAGAGATAAGCATATAGTTCATTTAGGAAAAAATCTCCAAATTACGAAAGGAATTTTGGGTCTATTCAATGTTTTTCAAAAAATCAAATTTTGAAAGAGTTACGAAATTTAAATTTTTATACAGCCCCCCAGTCCTATCCATCATATTTAGTAAAACATTCTTGACACTGTAACGTTTAAAACTAAAAAAAAATCACTGTTCTACGACAAAAATTGACCAAGTTATGACGTTTTGAAAAATCAAGATTTTGCATTATTTCATGACGTCATAGAGAGATCGCTTCAGGGACCGTATGCGAAATCCTTCAAAATCTTGCTTTTTCAAAACGTCATAACTCGGTCAATTTTTCTCGTAGAACAGTGATTTTTTTTTAGTTTTAAACGTTACAGTGTCAAGAATGTTTTACTAAATATGATGGATAGGACTGGGGGGCTGTATAAAAATTTAAATTTCGTAACTCTTTCAAAATTTGATTTTTTGAAAAACATTGAATAGACCCAAAATTCCTTTCGTAATTTGGAGATTTTTTAATAAATGAACTATATGCTTATCTCTAACGGTTTAGAAATTAGCTATTGGTCCACGATATGAGTGGACACCCTGTATATAGTTAAATTATAGTTTCGTATGATTCTATCTGCGCCGACTTCAAAACTTATGTTTAAATGTAGTGTCGATGGTGTTCAAAGAATAAAATTATTTTTTACTTTTTAGAGCACTTGCATAGTGAAGTTCCGAAGTCGGTTCAATTTTTTTCTTTCAAAAATATTTTTATTATCGTATTTTATTTACTTTAGCGTAAATTCTGAGATGTGTTTTCATCTGTTGTTAATACTAGTTCATTTATACGTTGTATTTTTCTAATAACATTATTTTTGAAACTTGTCTTTTTCTTGAAATGATTTTAATTTTAATTATTTAACAAATAATTTTTTAAAAAATGAGAAATTAATATTAAAAAATATTGAATTATCATTGTATTTTAAATGAAGCACTCAAAGCCTCATGTAGCACTACTCAGTAAATTAGCTGATATAGGAATAGGAGGTAAAATTCTAGTTTGGGTTAGGAATTGGCCGACAGGAAGGAAACAAAGAGTAGGTGTTAGGGGTAACCATTCTAAATTGAGTGAGGTTTTAAGTGGGGTTCCCCAAGGATCAGTTTTAGGTCCCCTTTTGTTTATTATTTTTATGAATGATATTCATAAAAATGTTTCTGGAAATATGAATTGTTTTGCTAATGATGTAAAAATTATGGGGCTTGTACAAAATGACGAACAAGTAAATCAGCTGCAACAGGATTTGGACCATATTACTAAATGGGCAGACAAGTGGGGTATGGCAGTTAATATTGGGAAATGTCACGCGCTGCATTTAATGCAAATAAGCATACAAGCTATTATTTACAGGGTTCAGTCATTAGTAAGGCAGATAATGTTATGGATCTAGGTGTCTTAATAAATCAGGACTTCAAGTTTAGTTAACAGTGCAGCATAGCTAGTAACAAAGCAAATAGGATGCTTGGGTTTATAAATAGATCTATTTCAAACAAGTCTAAGAAGGTTCTTCTGCCTCTATATAGAAGTTTGGTAAGACCTCATTTGGAGTATGCTGTTCAGTTTTGGTCTCCTTATCTGAAGAAAGATATTAATTTATTGGAAAGGGTACAAAGAAGAGTTACAAGGTTAGTAAACGGATTTTCTAATTTAGACAATGATTCCAGACGTAGAATGCTTAATATGTATAATCTTGAGCAAAGGAGAACCAGAGGGCCATGATTCAGTTATTTAAATTTATTAAAATGAATGATGTTGCAGGGTTAGATTTTTGCACGGAAAGCAGGACAAGGGGTAATTGTTTTAAGATGTTTAAATCTCAGGCCTAATCTGTAAATTCAAAAAAATTACTATTTTAGCAGGGTAGTGGGAACTTGGAACAGTTTAGCTTAAGAGGCGGTAAGGAGCAATGGAGTAGATAGCTTTAAGAGGGCCATTGATCTTCATTGGGGTCTTTAATTTGACTAGGACCAGCCCAGTTGGGCCCTGTGCAGGTTGTTGCATTTGTATTTGTAAATTAAATTAATTTTATTTTAAAATCCAATGAGGGAAAGTAGCCCAAGCGGCTGCTTGTGGACAAAAACATGAAGTTTAAAAATGTTTGTGATGTATTTTATAATTTCCTTTTTTAAATAAACAAGAGGTGTGGCTGTCTATTTCTTTCATTCTTTTAAAAAAAAATTTAAAAACTTTCAGGCTAATATTTTTTTATGCTTTGTAGTTTAACTACTTGCAAATTCTGCAGTATCAAGTAGATTTTTGTATAATTAGTTTCTGTGCTTTATTTATATGAATTGTGAGCTAACATAATTGCAGATTATTTAATTTTTTTTTTACTATTATTTTCAGCATGGGATCTTGGTTGATTTTAAAGATTTGATACACTCTTCGCAAGCTCCAAACATTTTTAGTGCCACAGAAATATGTAATTCTCAAGGAGATTTAGTAAGAATTAATAACATTAAATATTTCGATTTACATTATTGTTTAAAACATTGCCATTTGTTTCAAATGCTTACATTCACATTAAATAGACACTTCAAATATATAATAATATGTATTCAATGGACTTCAGTTCAGCGTTTTATATTTTCAGAATTTATATTGTGTTGCTGAAGTTGAAGACTTGGCGTTTGAAATCATAGTGACACAATTTAAAGGAAAAGAAAGGATTATCATTCCTTATGTACTTAATATTAAAAGAATATCTGGTGGTGTAAGTTTTCATTTAAATTTACTTTAATTCTTCCCTTCATTTACAGCCCATTTATAACAATAAAAATATTGTGAAAATAAATATATGTTGATTTTAGTGGATGACTATCATATTCCTCTTCAATTTGAAAACAAAATTATGTTAGCATTTCCTTTATTGGCAGAACGATAAGAAATTGCATAGTGAAAAATCAAATAAGAATGATTTGATTTTAACTAGCTTTTTTTCTTAAAACTAGCTATGACCATTGCTAGTTTTAAGAATAGTTGTTATGAACTTCTTTGCAAAACTAGGTTCAAAAAACCAACTGGAAAAAATAAAAGTAAATTTTATCCATGAAATTCTATAACTTAAAATACTTATCAATTAACTCTAACTCAATATTGAAAAATTCTATCAATGATTTTACTATGCCGAAATGACTGAATATCTTACTGTAATTGTTTTTACTATTTTTATGTAGTAGCGTACTGTTGCCCAACCTTTTTCTGCCTAAGGATGACGTATCATATTAAAATCATTCTTGAGGGCCAGAATACGTATGAAATTTCAAATATTTAATTTTTTCTAAACACCATGGGAAAGTATGGAACAGGAAGGAAAATTACAAACCAATTAGTTATGATATTATTACTTGATGTACTTATTTTATTAAGTACATGCTTTTCAGAAACCAATTTCTGAAAATTTGGATCTAAATTTGTGACATTGTCCTTTTTCGTGCTTCTCAATTTGTAACACTGAACTAAATAACAGTCCACACAGATCAGCTTTGTTGGCTAGGTGTGGCCCGTGGACCATAGGTTGGGCACCACAGTAGTAGTGAATAAAATGTAAATAATTTGAGAATCATGTATTTGCATTTCTATTTTCCTTACACCTTAATTAATTTTTAATGCAAGGGTAAAAATTTTTAAAGAAATTTGAATTAAATAATGCAGCAAGAGCAACTCCTGTTCTGTCTGCATGTTTATTGCAACAGTGTTTGACTACATTAGTAGAACTTTTGATACTTTTTCAAGTTATGTTTGTTTTTAGTATGCATACATTGCATATCATCCAACAAACCACTCACTGATCTTTCATTTTTAATCTACATAAACATAACTTATGCAACTTAACTTCAATTAAAACTTTGTTTTCATAAAAATTTTCTTTTTTTTAAGTAATTTCTTTTTGTCGTTTTCCTTTTTTTGCCTACTTTCCCGTTAAAATTAAAAGAAAGACGAAAAAAGTATTAAAAGTAGCTTAATGCATCTAAAAAATATCGCCAAGTTAAAAAAATATCGCCAAGTAGAAAAAATATCGCCAAGTTAAAAAAATAAAAAGGTAAAATGAATATTGAAAAATTAAAAATTTGAAAGTAGGGTATTGAGATGGGGAATTTGTGTGTCGGTCTGTCTGTCTGTCCCCCCCTAATAACTTTTGAATTAACATTCCGATTTGGACAAACTTTTTTTTGTTGGAAAGATCTCGGCGAGTACAGCTCATTCCCATATTTGATTTTTCGATTTGAACAATTTTTGGTTCAACTTTGAACCGTTCAAACAACCTGTCCCGCGATGCTAACTTTTGAGTGAACAGTCCGATTTGAACAAACTTTTTTTTGTTCGAAAGATCTTTTCAAGGACACTTTATTACCGTACTTAAATTTTTAATTTGAACATTTTTGGTTCAACATTGAACCGTTCAAGCAACTTTTCCCCACCTAATAACTTTTGAGTGAACCGTCCGAATGGAGAAAACTTTTTTTTGTTCGAAAGATCTCGGCGAGTACAGCTCATTCCCATATCTGATTTTTCGATTTGAACAATTTTTTGTTCAACATTGAACCGCTCATTCAAGCTGTCACCCCTAATAACTTTTGAGTGAACAGTCCGATTTAAATAAACTTTTTTTTTTTTTGTTCGAAGGATCTCAGCAAGGATACTTCATTACCGTATTTAAATTTTCCATTTGAGCATTTTTTCGTTCAACATTGAACCGTTCAAGCAACCTAATAACTTTTGAGTGAACCGTCCGAATGGAATAAACTTTTTTTTGTTTGAAAGATCTCGGAGAGGCTATCCCATACATTCCCATATTTCGCTTTTTGATTTGAACCATTTTTCGTTCAATATTGAACCGTTCAGAAAAAAAAATTAACATTAGCGTCTACGGGGGATTTAAGTTGAATGTTGATCATGAACTTAAAGTCGGATTTCCTTCAAACTAACTTTGTAAGAAAATGGTTTTGATAAATAATGTTTGTAAAGTACTTTTCTACGTAATCTTCTGTGAGGACTCTGATTCCGACTCCGACTCCGCAAACATGGCGGAAATGCAGGCTCAGAAAAAAAAATGACTGACTGTGCAGACGATTTTTTGTTTATTTATTCATTTGTTTTATTTTATTTTATTTATTTATTTATTTATTTATTTTTTTTTTTTTTTGCAGACGATTTTTTTTGTAATAAAAATTTTTTATTCACGAGAACATTTTATTCTTTATTTATATTTAACAACTGGCAACGGATTAAAAGTGAAATTCGAGACATTTTATTAACGGACGAATTTTTTTTTTCTTTTTTTTTCTTTCTTTGAGAAAATGTGTTTTGATGTTCTTTGTGCTTTTATTTATTTATTTATTTATTTTATTTTTTTCTTTTATTTATTTATTTTTTTCTTTTGAAAACGATGAAAAAATTTTTCTACGGAGGAACTGTAACAGTTACACTCTTTAAAAGGCACGACAAAACTTTATTTATTCGTTTATTACTTTTTACGTGTCTATTTCATCTGATGAGAGGGGTATATTTTGCTTTTCAAAATCAGCTCTAAGTGCTAAAAAGGTATGTTTGACATAACTTTCAGTCTCAGATAATCAAGAGAATAATGATCAGATGCGAGAATGCCGATGTCGATGTACGGGAAAGTAGGCTCGTTTAGTTCTTGACAGAACTTCTTGTTATATTTTAAAAATATAATCTAAAGTTATAATAATACATATTTTTAATAATTATATTTTCCTGGTCTGCTGCATGATTTTTTTTTTAAATTTGCATTTTTATTTTGTACTGAAAAATGTGTGATAAAATTCATAACAAGTAATCTTGCTTCATTTTTCTATTTTTGTATATTTTTTAAGAAGGAAATGAAAAAACACCATTCTAAAAATCATTTCTCTTAGACTTTTTCTTATTTTTTTTCTTAAAAGTAGAAGAGTATTTATCCTACTATTTTTGTAATTGGCCTATACATTTAATTTAAAATGTATAAAATGTAAATGTTTTTTTACAGTTGAATATCATATGTGTACCTGAAGATTTGACATTTATAACTAGATTCACTGAACCTCCACAAATAGAATTATCTGCTGAGCTTCAAAAGTGTGATACAGTATGTATATATTGGAAATTTGACTCATAGATTTGTTGCTTGATTTCTACAATTTGTAACCTATTGTTTTTTTTAGAAATTCTCCAGTAAAATGCAAGAGTTCACTTAACTTTAAATAGATATATTGTAAATAATGCTGGCACAGTATTTCTCTTTAATGGTTGTAGATTATACTGGTTTTACCTATAAGCTAAACAAGCTATAGTGTAGGTCCCACCAGGGACGTCATTTAAAGCTTTTCCAGGAGGGGGGGGGGGCACCAAGGATCCAAACATGATGCAATTTCATCGGAAAACATAAAAAAACCACGCCCACTTATATGTAAATACATTTTTTTCTCAAAGTCGGGGGGGGGGGCAATTGACTCCCATGCCCCCTAAATGACGGACCTGGGTCCCACTTTGTTAGGGTCTCCAACCTTCCAAAAAATTATGGAATAAATTCCTAAAAAATTAAAAGTTCATAAAAAAATTAATTTCATTTTCAAGTGCTTGAAAATTTAGAAAAATGTAGCTACAAACCTTGAACTTTCTCATTGAACCCATTTTCTTACAAATGGGTGCGGTTGGGCAGTGGGGTGTTAAAATGTGCCAAATTCAGCTCTTAGCTATATTTTGCATCAAAAATGTAAAAATCATGATTCTTGTTTTTCTCTAACATATTCATTGCTTGAGATAGATTTTTTTTTAATCATGCTATTTATTAAATCCTAAATTCAGTATTTTGGAAGTTCTTTTCAAAAACGAACTATACCAAAAGCCGATGTGAGCAAGTGTTAACACATTGTCTTTTCTCCTCTCTTTTTCTTCCTTGCAGTCAATTAGTGCCAACAATTTGGAACCATAAACAGTTTTATTTTGTATCATCTTAAGTTGCTTTATCAAGTTTTTCTTTGCCTAGTTTTTTACTTTTTGTTGTTTTAATTAACCCATACATGGTCCAACAATGAAAACCATAAGTTTTTAAATCTTTTCAAGACACAAAGTTTTTGCCCAAAATATCTTTTATATATCTCTTACGAGCTCTACCAAAGCACAAAGACTTTGTACTCTTCCGATTTTGTTTAGCCAGCTTGCATTAATCTAAATTTTCAAGAGATTGGTTTTCTGAAAAAAAAAGAAAGAAAAATAGAATCAAAAGGCTGAATTGGTTATTAAAAAATCCAATCCTCTTGATACTCCTGCACTATTTATTGTAAATGTTATTGGGTTCTTACTAAGCAGATACTTCAGGAAGATGGAAAATATGCTGAAAGTTTCACAACTTTCTATTGCTTGTGATTTCAACCAGGAAGAAAATGTTTTAAAATAACAGCAAAAATTAATACACTATCACTCAAAAAGTGACTATTCCAAAGTTCCCTATTAAACTATTTTCCAAAAAGTGTTTAATAAAATCCCAATGTTAGATCAAAATCACTTTTTATCTGCAAGACTCACGCAAACTTTTTTCTAATAAAATTTAAAATTTGTTTTTTCTTCAAGAAAAATTAGCTTCTTAGCCATTTAACTCCTTGTCAATGTCCCCTGAATCCAGTTCAGGCAACTACTGCATGCAGTATTAGTGATGCCCAAACTCAGTTCAATTCTCTATTTTCTTAATAAATGACATTAGTGGTCTTAATTTTTTTTCAATTCTGACTTCTGTCTTGGAATGTAGAATGTGGGTGGGTCCACTGCTCAGATAAATAAGACATGCTTGGGTGGATGTGCAAAAACCGAGTTTTTGCTTTCTCGTTTGGTTTTGGTTGCTTTTCGGTGAATTTTTTGCAAATAAATTTCTTTTTTTGCAATGTCTGATTCAATTTGTTAAAAAATTTGCTCTTGTTGAATAAGAATTGTATGTAATCCGTTTTATGTTAATGCAAAAATTATAAATGTAGTAGTTATTGCATTTAGAATTTCATTTTTGTTATGAGAAACTATTTTCTAACTTATGTAATAGTTAAAGAACAAGATTAAACAGTAAAAAAAATCATATTTGGTCCATTTTTCTGAATTATATGTTACAGTTAAGGGGTTAAAACAGCCCTGACATTCTTTTTGTTCTGTCTTACCTTCCAAAGTAAGAGGGGCTTCCTCCGATCGTCCTATCTGATCTTCCTTCATAACAACTGACGACCAAAGCTGTTAACACTCTTCTCGAAATTCTCCCAGAAGTCAATGTTGCATGTATCATCTATCTCACATCAAGAATGCTCTGAATATCAGATTTATCCTCTTCCGATGATAGTGATAAAATAAGGAAGTCATAGAGAAGAAATAATAGAGAGTATCCCTACAGCTAATCGAGCGATTCAAATGATGAAAACTCTTAAAACTTTTTTTGTTTGCAAATACCAACCAAGACATAAATCTGCAAAATTTGTTGGTATAGAATGTGTTACTAATAAAACTATTTAAGAACAAGTAACGTTAAACATTTATCCCACCTGCTTATTAGATAATTATTTTTTCAACAATATTAGACTATTGACCCCGCCCCCGATTTAAAATTTTCTCACTTTTTGTGTTTTGTATCTCTGGTCAGACTAAAAATATAAAATCAGTGTTCCACTGTATGTGGTCATGTAGTCTTACTACATGACCACACAGTCTTACTAATTTACAAAGAAATTGTCATCAATCCTTAAGTGACTTTTCCACTTCGCTGTAGCAGCTATAACAAATATTGCATTTTTATGCCAGCTTCTTGGTAAAAATCTCACACATTTAGATCGTTAATTACTGAGCTCATATATTTTAAAAGATTGATATTGTTTTCCATGATTTTTTTTTTATTCCTGATATATTATAGATCTCAAAACTAATTGTATGCAAATTTCTTGTAGTATGTTATTGTTGTCAGTTATATGTAAATGACTGCAGCTATCTAGCATATTAGAGTTGAAGTGTAAAATTTAAGTTATATTGATTTATTTTGTATCTAGTTATCACATGAAGATACTCAGCCTTTAAGTGATGTTGTTTGTGAAATTACTACGGAGGCACTTTCATCATTCATAGCTGAACTCAAATTTTCCCATTATCCAGACTGTCCGAGACTGAACTTGAAACATTCTGTATCAGAAGAAGACATTGTAAGCATACTTTAGTTTATGTATGTTTACACCTGTACATATAAATATCTAACCTTAAAAAAAATGAAATCATTAATGAGAAATCTCAAATAAGTTGGTAAATAAATAAATAAAAACAATTGAATTTATAACAGTAAGAAAGTTGTAATTAATTGTTGAGAATCTGTAACATTTCTCATCATAATGAACTTTAATTACGTAAATTGTTTTGAATTAGTTAAAATATCAGCTATGCAACTGTTAATGAAATAGCAAATTACCAAGCATAAGTCACTCAACTTTATCAAAATATACAGGAAGAGCAAAGTAACTGAAAAAGTACACTGTCATTATATGTTGTCATGAAAAGAAAAGTAATAGTAGAAATGCAGGCAGAGCAGTATGCACTGCTTTAAAGAATATGCTTGGTGATGCAACGTTACAAATACATGTCTACCACGCACTCCTGTAACGATCTACCAATTGCAGTAGCAAAGATAATTAATTAATCAAAGTTATTTGAGAATGTATAATCAGAGCATTGTTGTAACATGCCTACACTCAATCAGGGTTCATGCACATCTGCAATTTTTTTTCAGACTCGTTAAAACCCCCGAATCTCTACATTCTCTTTCAAAACTCTTCATTTTCAACTGGATAACCTTTCTGAATGTTGATTAGACTTTTTTATACTGTGGCCGAAGCAGAGATTAATCATTAAAATTCCTAGACCAAATTTTAGATTGCCGACTCATGATTTATCGCAGGGGAAAAATGTGCAAAAGATGTCTGATGAAATTAGTTGGCATTTCTTAAAATAAACTTTTAGGACGATACATTTAAAAACACACAGATTAAAACACTCTAAAATATCACAGTAACATCACAGACTCTAACTCGTCAACCACGCACAAGAAGAACCACGCCGCCGAAGTGATGCCAAAAACCATTTTAAGCCACATTAAAAACAGGTATTGCCAAATCTACACTAGATAGCGTTTTATACAGGCTTCTTCATTACTCAAAACATCAATGGTAAAGATTTGCCCGCTAGAGAGCGCTGAACAACGACCTCCCAAATGTTTGTTTACATTTATTAGCATGTTGTTTCCGCTGTAAAAAGTGACGTTTATCCTATCTTTTAGGGTTAAAAAATATTGATGTAGTTAACTGAAGTGGAGTACAGAGTGAATTGATGCCGAAGGCCCTCTTAGTACTGCTTTTTAGGGGAAATAAATTCCCTTTTCATTTAAAGTTGGTCGCAACTCATGATTCAGTCATACGACATTCATTCATTGTTTACTTTCTTCGAATTAGCAACATATAGCAATGGCGTTCAATTTTGACATCTCTGCATTAATAAAATATACGCTTTTCTTCGCAGCTGATAAATAAAAATGTAGCAATGAAATAATATTGTTCTATTTACTATTTTGTTTCATTACTGTTGCTCACACGATCTTAATTGCTACGCAAAAGCTCAGATGTTCATTTTGATAGCGTTGACCCATCAGAGCGATAAATGGCGAATCTATTCGTAGAGACATTTCATTTTGATGCCCCAGAATGAAATGTACACTAATGAAGCGATGGTGTTCAACGGAAAGACGATTGACAACAAAACATATTAATTTCTTTAGTAAAAAGGAAATGAGCATATATAATCGTTTGGTACTAAAGAGCAATACAAGTACGAAAAAAATAAACAAAACTACAATATTACGACGACCAACTGTAAAATTTTGTTTTCATTTACACAACATTAAAAGGTAATGTTCTTTTTATGTTAAATTTCACACATTGATAATATTTCGATAATTGGGAATCTGCTGTGGTTGCCAAATTTTTGGCGATAATTACTTTATTTTGTTGCTCTTTAGTTTATGTTTGCGAAGGAAGTATATTTCCCTCGCTCATAAATTGGACACAAAGATTTAACGCCAATAGTGAAAGATAACCAGACTTCCAATCACCGAAATCTTCCCTTTTTTGTTTCTAATTTCACACATAAGTTTAATACTTGAAAGTAAAATAATGGGCCAACTGAAAAAAAGCTGCGAAATAATGTGAGAATTCTCATTAAAAAACTCGCTAAATCAACTTCAAAAGCTCCATTAGCATGTAACATAACAAGTTTAATAAATATATCGAGCCATTATTATCATTGAAATTTAAATTAAAATGCAAAATAAGAGAAAAGAAGACGATGCAAGCTTAAAATTTTAATCTTCGCTTAGGTGGTAAGAAAATACATCGCCAAGTTAAAAAACGTACCTATAACTGAAACGTACATACTACCAAAGATCTCGGTTATTGAAATATTCTCAAAAGCTTTACGGAGAACTTCCATTAAAATGTAAAAAAATCGCCAAATAAATTAATTTGACCATCTAAACTCATCAAAAGTTTTGATGGAACTATCGTTCCAAAATCGCCATTTATCGCTCTGCGGTGCCAGTGTCGTTTCATAGTTAATTAATAATTAATAATTTAATTTATTCATTTTAATTAATCAATTAAAATGAAAAATAATTCACTAACTAATTAAAATAAGCCGTTAAAGTGCAGAATAAACCAACAAATCGAACGAGCTATTAAATAACGTTAAAATACACTAAAATAGAATTGAATGCCAAATTGTAAAATGGTCGCCAACAAATTAACTTTTAATTTTGTCTTTTATTATTTGATTTGTAGAAATGTTAGTTACCATAAAATTCGATAGATGTCGCTGGAAAAGGACGTCCGTTTTTATCCCAAGGATTTTGATCAAATGAAGAAGCCTGTATAAAACGCTATCTAGTGTAGCCTTGGTATTGCCAACCAAAACATTAAGAATTATCTTTCAACAATGTCCTCCCCCCCCCCCTCATAAATTGAGTTTTAAATATGCACAGATAGCAGCTACTAGATTTTTTTCTTTTTTTTTGGCTCATGTATCACTTTTCCATCAAATTTTTAATATTATCATCAATCATCTTTAGATTCAGACAGGAATGGAAGTGGGGACAGTGAGATTCAGGGCTTGTGAAAGGCTATATCAGCCCTGTCAAAAACTAGTGGCTGAACTCTAGTATTAGAGTAGTATGAGTTTTATAGGGAGGGGGGGGGGGGGCTCGGTGAGATTGTCAATCAATTAATCCATAATCATGATTTAAATTCTCAAGTTCCAACTCATCTTTCAAATAAAGCTAAGAACTAAGAAAATGCCACCAACAAGATTGAAAAATAATGAATACAGTATTACTCTACTGTTTTCTTTGAGAAATTGAACTTAGTGTTTTTAATTTATTGTTTTATTTTAATTGTTGTTTTTAAGTGGTGAAAATATTAGTTATGTCACTAGTAGTAGGCTAAAAAACAAATCTGTTATTGCAGAAAAGTTCAGTAATTTTAATACAGTCAAACCTTGTTGATGAAAAATTGCTTAACTTGAAATAAAACTTCGCATGAAATAGTTCCTTAGTCCTGTAAGTTAACTGTCACTTAACAACTTATCAGATTAAATGAAATCTGGTTAGCATGAAATAAGTATCATGGTCTCATGAATTATACATCAACTAGGCTTGACTGTATAAAGCTAAGCATAGCTGAAATTTTGTTCTTTGTCTTTATTAGTTTGAACCTGTTAGAGATGAAAGTGAAGAAAGACTATTAGTGAAAATAATTAAAGCTAGTGGCCTTGGTGGAGATAAAGGTTTGTTATGATATTTTTACTCTTAGTGTTTATCATGTATGAAATTGCTTAGCTAGCAATATGCATAATATTGTTTAAAAAAAAAGTATGTAAAAAAAAAAGAGAAATCCTGCCAAACTTAACAAAAGTTACCTTTTACAGTTATAATTTTTCAATCAATAATAATACGAGCTGTCACGTGTGCTACAAAATAGTGACTTTTTCATGCAGTGGCCCTTTTTAACGTATGCCTTTAGTACACATTTTGCTTCATTTAAAATTGTTCTACTTTTCAAGCTTATGACATAAAAGTGAAAAACCACATTTTGTGGGTCATGTTCTCATGAATTGTGTACCATTTTGAATATTGTTGCACATACGAATTAAGCACATTATTTGACATTTGATTCTCCAGTTTAAGATTTTTAATTAAAATATTTCTGTTTGTGTTTTTTTTATTTTTTTTACATGACTTAAAAGGTATTTTGGATTTGTTAAATATGATTTGGTTTTTTAGCTCAATTTTAAAGGTAGGACTTTTACTACAGTTATGCATGTGCACCAGGTTGTTTTGTGCTATATGATAATTTTTTCTTTAATTTCAGAGCAAATGTAGTATCTGACTCTATTTATTATTACTAAAGTGTTATTTACAATGTAAAAGTCATAAGTCAATTGATTATTCCTTAAACAATGTCATTTTTATTGGATCTCATATGCTTTTAAATATGTACGTCTCAGTTGCTATAAAATTATAAAATATTCTTGATGTTGCGCTTGTCAATTGTTGAAGAGTTTTTAGCAAAAATTTTACTATTTGAAAGTTGTTTGTTCCCTGACTGATTCCTTAATTTTATTTGTTTATTTTATTGCTTCAAATGAAATGTTTTGTTCGAGACACCAAAGTTTTTACATAACTGCTCTATTCTTCCTCCACCATCCCTGCTCTAAATCTGATATTTTGCTGCTCTCAAATGGATGTTTAACTCCACTACATCAAAATAAAGGTCTTGCTGCTTCAAAGCAGCTACAGTGCTTAGAATAGCTTTGTTATTTAGTGTTGATGAGAGTGCGTTTTTGATAGGAAAAATTGCTTTCATCATGTAGTACTGCTGAAGTATATATGTTTTGTAGTGAATTTCATGATGAAAAGTACTTGTTGTTTCAAAAAATATATTTAGTTTAATAATTCGTGTTTGAATCTCCTCTTTCAAAGGTTGCCTAAAACCCTATTGTGTTGTTGAGATGGATGAACCACCTCAAAGGTATGAAACTAAAGGGATGGAAGAGAAACATAACCCATTTTGGGATGAATCTTTTACATTGTGAGTAAAAAGGCATTTTTACTATGGGAAGTTTTTTTTTTTTTTCATTCAGTGTTTATTATTTTTATTATTATTGTTACTATTATTACTATTGCAGCATTGTCAAAGATGTTTCGGCAGAGCTGTTATTTGAAATATATGACAAAGAAAAACCGTCCAATGGTAAATGTTTAAGTATTGTATTATTAGACATTGTAGTTATTTATTTACAAACGATAAATGAACTGCAGGCTTGCATTCCCCCTAAATTTCCTAAAATATTTCAGACCTCCTAAAATTCTTAAAATTGTACTAAAATTTCGTGGCATTCCTAAAAAAATTAGAAAATTTACAGGAGCTCTTTTGGCGAACTAAAAGCACCTTTCTGAAAGTATTTTATAGCCAAAAGTGAACTTTTTCCTAGATATTTAATGTGATAAATAGACATTTTAGAAAATATTTCGCTGAAAATGCATTCTTCACACTATTTTTCATCTCCTGTCAAACTTAAAATTTTTCCACTTAAAAAAAAGAACGATTTAATCTTTAAAACAGCTGTTTCATCACTCTACCTGAATGAAACATAACCTGATATAAAATTTTTCAACTTTGAGTTGTTTTTGTACGCCTAAGCTCGATTAATTGCGGATTTTGCAATCTGTTTGCATCTGCTTCTATAAAACTTGTTCATTTTAGTTTACTGTGTAAATTTACCGCTTGGATATCATTAATTTTATTCTTCTCATTAGTCTGAACTTTGTTTAATTTTCTTTTGTTTATAGATTAGGCTATTAGATGTAGTCTCGTCATTTAATGTCAACCCATTCAAAAGTGTCAATCCTGTTGCATCTGAATCAGTTTAAACCGTGAACATTCTTAAAAAGTAGTATTAGTTTTTATCAAACTTTTTGTTTGGTATAAAAAAAATACAGTGGACGTTCGTTATAACGACCACTTGTTATAAAAACCATCTCATTATAACGACTAGTGAGGAAAAACCCCTACTTCATCCCAATATATTCTACGTTAAATTGCTTTCCTTATAAGGACCTTTCTTTATCGTCTAATCCAATATAGGGACCAAATTGTAACGATAACTCCTAGTATAAAAATGTTTATAACCCTATTTATTAAGATTTTAAAATGTTTTTTGCAAGGAAAAAAATACTGGACGATACATATCATCTATAACTAAAATGAAAAATTATGTTTTGAAAAAATGCAAACAACTATATCTGATTTTTTTTTTCTTCGGGAAATTTATAATTTGTAAGTATACACTATTTTTTCGTATATTTTTCAATTAAAAAGATGTTTAAAATTTTGATACAGTATTTTTCACTAACATATATTATAATTCTAATGGAAAAACATTGAATACTTAGTTGAAATCTTTAAAAAATCTCCAACTAAAGTGAATACTTAACAGCATGCTGCATGTCTATGCTTTTTTTAATTCTACCTGTTATAGCGACCACTCGTTATGAAGACACTTTTCTGTGGGACAGAGATGGTCATTATATCGAGCGTCAACTGTATTTTGAAAAATCAAATAGATTTAAAATGTTGATAAGGATGTTTAGATAGCATTAGAATTCAGTTATTATGTCAATTATAATTATTTATTATTCTTACAGTTCTTTAAAAATTTTGCTTAACAATTTTTTCTTCACCATTTGCATACTTTTTCTGCTTTTAAAAATGCATTAACTTATCAAGTCTTAGTTATTGGGATTGTGAGGTAGCATACATAAAATTGTAGCCTCGGCTTAATTTGATATTCAGAAATGTTTATGTTACTTGAAATATCACAACTCTTAAAGGGAAAGGGGGGCAGAGTTGAAAAGCAAACATATGGTCTTTTGACAATACTTAGATATTATGCTATTGGTTTCAAAACAAAGGATTGTTGTGAATCTAAAAAACTTTATCCAAAGGAAACTTTTCTGGTAAATAAAAAACTGAAGAAAAATATTAAAAAGCAGGTATGTTTTTAGATAATCTTAAAACTTTGAAATCGAAGTGCATTAAGTGCAGCTAATAGAATTTATAAAGCTGTGGTATTACTTAATGATTATGCAGAAAATTTTACCCATTAAGATTTTACAAAGTTGTCCGGCAATGGAAAATCAATTGTTTTTAGTTTCTTACATTACATTCGAAAACATGGGGGGGGGGGGGGGGGGAGAAAATTACTAACTAAAAATTGTTTTGTGATGCGAGATGGTTTTCGATTTGTAACATTGAATATAACAGGCCAAACAGGTTTAACTTCACAAACTGTTTTCTGGGCACTGCTGTTTTACTAGATTAAAAAAAATGATAAAGAAAAAACTTAAAAACAAATTTATTGGAAAAAGCGGGGAAAAAATGTAAATTTGCAGATTTGTTGAAATAGCAAAAATATCTATGAGTTTAAAGAATGAATATTATCTCTGGGTCTAGTGAAATAGCGTTTAAAAACAGCTGTAGTAAGCTGTTGTAGTTAAAACATTATGTAAGTAATTGTTGAACAGAATTACTATCTGTAGAAGCTGATCAACTGGAAAAATTCAGATATGTCTGTCTTTGAAAGTGAAAATTATGAGCATGTTATATAGCATTGAAGCATTATTTCTTTTTTGTTTTGACTCTTTTTATTTTTTGTATCGGAGGTATTTGAAGGTTGTAATTTATGCTGTAATAAATAAAATGCATTTTCAGTTTGGTTTGTCGGGTACTACTGTTAGGGACTTATTTATAGTCAAATAAAATCTTAAATTACCACTAAAATTTTCCTAAAATTTTGTCAAAATGTTCCTAAAATTTTGTCAAAATGTTCTTAAAATTTTGAAAAAGTCTACTTCGAGCCCTGTGAACTACTCTTATTGTAATATTATTTTTAAAAAATTCTATTAGCATTTCCTCTCCCCTCCCCCTATTTATTGCTTTTGTTTGTGTTTTCAATAATAATTTTTATTTTCTTATGTATTGGTGTACTTGATTTTCTGTCTTTCAAACTTTTCTTCAAAGAAATTGTAAATGTTTTTATGTTAATACGAAGCTGTAAAGCTTCCTATCAAAGTTATGATCTCTTTGAATTAATCTATTTCTTGTTGTACTAATAATTTGTTCACCAAGCCAGTGAAGTATTTTTTTCAACAAATTAAATTTTTCTTCTGCAGTTGAAACAAATAATAAAAATTAAGATGAACAAATTTTATGTTATGATTAATGAGATGGCATGGTTTGGTTTCCAAAGTTTGCAATGTTTTTCTTATAAAATTTACATAATCGTCAACATACTTTCGATTAATTGGATTATGAGAGAATTAAGAAAGGCCAATCTTATTAAGCCATAATCACTTCACGGAGGAATAAAACTTGTATAGGAAATCATTAGTAAATGTGAGTCACACATTTTCTTTCAACAATGAAATATTTGTCCTCACATCAAAAAAGACAAATTAACTGGTATGAAAATGACACTGATTCTAGAATGTTTCAATCACATGTTTTGATATTTGAATAATATACTAAAACCAACTTAAGTGTGATAAATCATTCAGTATATTCCTATTTCCTCTTAATGCAAAATTAATTCTAACCAGCCAAGTATCAAAATATGTTTCTAAGAAATATGTTACTTGGGTTATTAGCAACTACTGTGCGTTGTTGTAAATTGAAAAAATGAAAGCTGTTTAATATTTGTATTTTCGAGAAATTAATTTATTTGAATATGATGTCATTTCCCTGTCATAAAATGGAAATAATAATTTTCAATTTTGGTAGCAGTTAGACTACCCTGTAATTTAATCTTTGTTTAATGTCATCATTAGAAAAATTATCTTGATTTTTTTTTTCTTTGTCATGATATGCTGAGTCAAGCTGAGCTTGTTCTTGAGTTAACCCTCAATAAGTATTTTTATTTTATTGTATTTTAATTATCTTAATTTCGTTATAAAGGCTTCATGAGTAATTAAATCTGTCTTGTATTGAGTTTTTCTATTTACTTTATGTGATAGGGTTTTTTGTACGTAGTTATGATAATAAGAGACACTGTAATTCTAATTTTGATGCCTTATAAGCCTTATCACTTATTATTTCCATTTCACATGTAAGGAAAGGCAATAAGAACTGTGTCATTCATTGTAAAAGTGGTGTAACTCCGTATTTTAAAAATGTGTATGTTTTCTTAATTGGCATCACATTTAGTTACATCTTTCACTATAAAAGCAAAGCACTTTTTGAAAAATAAATCCCCAAGAACTAATAGTTACTCATCACTTGTGTTTTTCTTTTTAAGGAAGAATTTGCAAAGGTCTTAACATAATCTGGCATAGTGAAATCATTTACAAGTAGTTACACCACTTTTACAATGAATGACATAACTGTCAGTCATTTTCACAAGTTGGGAAAAAAAAATTTGCTGGCAGTTCCATTTTAATTATATTTTGCAATTAAAAATGCTTTTTTTTATATGAAAATACTTGTGCTAATTAATCACATTCATGAAAACAAAAATTGTGTTTTTGAATAACTTTTAAGCTCACTTCAAAATAGTAGTAATGAACACAACAAATTTTGACTTCATTTAAAATTTAAATTTGAAAAATCTGAACTGTACCTAAATTAGTTGGCCTGTGCCAGGGCCGTCATTTCAAGTTTTTCCAGGGGGCAAAGGGTCCAAACACAATGCAATTTCATCGGAAAACATCAAAAACCACGCCACTTATATGTAAATACATTGATTTCTCAAAGTCAGGGGAGGGTCAATTGCCCCCCCCCCCTGATCCCCCTAAATGACGGGCCTGGCCTGTACCTTCCTTTTAAGCTTTGTTAAAATTTAACTAAATTAGTAGATTTGTTCGCTAATTTTCACTTATTCTTGTTGCCTCCTAAAGTTATTAATTTCTTTTTGCTTATAATTACATTCTAGTTATGTTGAAAAATCTTAAGTATTAGCGCTTATATAGCTTAAAATATTCTTTTCCGAGTTATTAGGTATTCTTCTAGTTATAACTTTGAAAAACTTCAAGTTAGGTTTATAATTATGTCATAACACTTAATTATTCAAAAAATGTTTGACTTTCAACAGTAAAATTAGTTATGCTGTTTGTAAACTTTCCTTTAAAACAATGACATAAGATAACTCAAAAGTGTCAACTGTATTATCACTAAATGTGTTTAAAACATTTCTAAATTACATTAAAATACTTCAGAATTAAACTGAGTTATAACAATAATGCTATTATATATGTTCTTGCATTTCTAGCAATGCATTTAATTCCAAGTTATTTTTTACAGTTCATAATAAATATCGGCTATAAAATTTCTATAATATCGTACTTACAAGTATAGTTTTAAAACATATTAAAGACTGGCCCGTTAAATTCTACTGTTCAAAGATGCACCTATTTTATGTTCTTAACCTTATAGTTCACCTATATCTATCTCAGGCACGTGCCGTGAACGAACGCCCAGGGTAGGCAGATGAGATAATTTGTGGAATAATGATACATATGTTTAAAAAAAGCATATGCTGTTAACCGTAATAAAACAGTCTGAATATGAATGATATTTACGTAGTCCCTAGCATAAACATATATAAAAATATTTTCATCTGATTCTATAGAAAATTTACTCTTCTTTCTTTCATTGTGGTGAAAATATCTGTGACTTTTATAAAAATTGAAAGTGGGGTCTTGTTTCATTTTGTTCACTTTCTTTTTCTATGGATATCAAAACAAGAAAGAAAGGTTGTTAATTTGTCATTATGTTCCTTTTGTTACTCTTAGTTCTTTTTATGGCCGAAAATGTTCATTCTAAAAAAAAAAAATGTGGCTGGTATGGTCAAAATTAACTGCAACATCAATTTTTGGAAACATTTGGCTCAGTTCACTTTTCAAAAACAAAATCAAGTACATTTTTTATACATTTAAAAAAAAAAAAAAAACTTGTTCCCATTAATATCTACAAATCTGCAATCCGTCTTATAACATTAAAAAGTTTCGGTACTTTTTTCCAGACTGCTGAATGCATCCTTATCAACTCTAAAAGCTAATTTTTAAAATTGACTTCCATATAATCTGTGAATTTTTCAATATTTTGTCGCTTTACTTCGTAAGTCTTTTTTTTTTTTTTTTTTCAAAAAGTTTAAACAGAACAACTATCCTGAGGTTTCAACTTAAACATGGAAAACAATATGACAAATAAAAAAACGAAACATTTGAAAATTACGGAAACATTTCATAGAAAACAAACAACCATACAAAAAACGAATCATGATGCCAAAACCATTGAGAATTTTGCTAACGCTCACTGCCCTGCACAACGTCCAAATTGCAGCGGAGAATCGAAGAGACCGGCAGAGAAAGACCGGCCTTCGAGTTGATCTTCGTCGGCTAGGCCAGAGAGGCGGATTTCATTGTGCCTCCAAGGTCGCTTTGGCTAACGCGAAGAGGGGGAAAAGTGCGGCACGGGGGTGTTTTGCATCTTAAGCATTGCATAGATACGGAGGCCGGAAAGCAGCGTCGGGCGCTGCTTTTCAAGTGAATCAAAATGGAAAAATTCCAGTTTTTTTCTTTTTTTCTTTTATTGCTGTGTAAAACCGAAATATTTTTTCCAATCAACGCATTAAATTTCATTGAATGAAGTGGTGAGATTGGTCTGTTTTCTTTGTGGGTAGGCACTGCCTACCTTGCCTACCCAGACAGCACGTCCCTGATCTATCTTAACCCTAATAGTTCAACAACCTCACAAAATGTCAAACTATAATCATGTTTAAAATTTTATTTAAAAAAAAATTTCTTTTGCAGAAAATTTCCTTGGTCTAGGTATTGTTAGTATTGAGGAATTGATTAAAAATCCAAGCCAACGACAAATTATACCATTACAATCAAGGCCATTAGAAAATGATGACATCACAGGATCTTTAACTACAGAGGTATTATACATAGAAAGTTGTTTTCTTTGATGCCCATTTAAATCAGTGTACTGTATTATATAAAATGCTTTGCAATAATTCAGTTTAGTTTACTGATGTATTACCCTTTTATGAAGTTGTATGTGCGCTTGAATTTCGTTTTAAATACCACTATTTACATCTTCGCATACATAAATCTGCATTTCTTTTCTCCTATGTTAATACATATATTTATTCTCTGGTCTCCAAATTAATCCAGTTAACTGATTAATAATAATCAGTTATCTTTGCATTAAACATCTACAATTTTTTATCTTTTATTTTCTAATAATTTAGTAACATTATTTTTTTCAGTTTTTATTTCTCAATCAAACACCAGTCTATGAATCTACTCGTTTAACTCAAGCCAATGGTGATCTTTTGTCTAATTCAGAGAAGACAGTTGAGACAAACAGCCGAATTACATCTGGTGGCACAGTTATCACAACAACTACAATCAAAAGGACTAAAGAAGGCATGTCTGATATTATTTTCTAACATATGAATTTGAGTGAATATATTTTCATCCCTTTTTTCGTGCCTTATACTCTGAACTCATTTGCTCAAAAATTTACCTTCCATTGCATTTTTGGTAAGAAAGCAACAATACTTTTTTGAATTTTGGGTATTAAAGTTATCAACTAATGTCCTTCGACCTTATTTATTTTGGAAATATCATACTTGTTTCCTTTATGTACTTTCATATTTGACTTAACTTGAATCCAGCAAGATGTAACTGATTAGAAAAAGTTTTGGTTATGTCTTAATTTTGGTTACTGCAAATTTTTATTATTTTGCTGTTATATGCTCGTGGTTTGTTGCATTTTATTGCAAGAATTTCTTGTTTAAATAAAGTTAAAATAGATAGTGTAAAGAACTTGAAAAAAAATAAAATGTTATGTAAATATGCATTGTGTACTATTATGACTTAAATCATTTAAACTCTCAAATTCATATCATTTCATGTTTTAAATACGTACTTTTAAGTATACTTTTTTTCCAAAAAAGAAAAAAAAACCTTTTGATAAGCTTTTTGAAAGTTTTAGGACAATTAAGCTGTATTTATTTGTTTAAGTCTTTATTTATTTATTATTTTCTCAATAAACATTTTTTGAATTTTAATTTTTGTATACAGAGAATTTTTTAGGAAATAAAAAAGTAGCTATATTTTAAAAATATATTTTAATTACTTTATAAGTCTCTGTTGTTACCACTCAAGTTGTCAATCAAGGCACCTACAAACAAAGCGCTCAATCTGAAATTGTTTTTAGTCAAATTAAACTACTTGTGGATTTTTATTTAATGGCAGCATGCCTCCAAAATCATGTCCCCCCCCCCCCTCCATTTTCTTGTCTATCTTAGATAGGATAATTATTTTTTTAATTGCATGCTCTTATTTTTGTATTGTAATAAATTGCATGTTTTTAAAATTACCATTTTGTACAAAATTTCTCTTTCTCTCTTTTTATTTTGTAGATAGAGCTGTTTTAATTTTTACTTGATAATTTTTGCTTAATGCTTCTTAATATTTTTTTAATTGCTGTTATATTTTATAAATCTTTCAGAAAATAGTGATAGATCCAAGGCTGCTAACCTGAATGCTAATTCTATTTCCAATTACTCTTCTGGTCACAATTTAATATCTCTGCATGAAGTTAAGGAAGAGCAAATACAAAACAGAACTAATTCAAAAGAACTAAATTCCTTCCAGGAATCTCGTAAGAATGGTGATTGCACTATCTCTAACAAATGCATTTTAACTAGTTCTGTTAACCATCAAAATTTTATTGAGGAAAATGCACTTGATGAGAGCAAGGACAAGAATATAGAAAATATAGTTTTCACCAGTATAAAATCTGAAGAGATTGCTTTGCAGAATAATACTAAATCAGAGAATGATAGAGAATTTGGAAATATGCATAAGAATGGTCAACCAACTCTTTTAAATGGTAGGCTTGATCTTGCATGGCCTGTATTGCATGTGCATGATACTTTTCAAAACCCTGATATAATTGAGCTTACCGTTGAAAAAGTTACGGATGCAAATTGCATGCAGAAAGAAATTGATTGTCATGTAAAAGCTAGTCCTGAAATGCATGAGCTTGACGAATATATTGAGAATAGTCTGAATTTGTCTAAAGACACAGATAGCAGTAGCACTGGCGTGAGTTTTCCTTTGCCACCTATTGCAGAAATTGTTGAAATTAGCTCAACTTCTTCAAAAGTTTTAGAAAATCAGAACGGTGAGCATAATTTTATTATTTTAGTTTGCAAAGCATTTACTTTGTGTTATACTATCTTTTATGCTAATATTAATTCAAATCCAATTATAGAAAAGCTTTAATAAGGAAAAGTGAAATTTGTTTTCAATACTGTCCAGTTATAATCTTAGGTTTAATTACTTTTGCTGGAAAATTATTAAGTTGAATGCTATATATGTTCTTTATAGTTTTGTTAATTATTTTTTTAATTAAAAACATCAATAATAAAGATATGAAATAAATAAATAAATAAAAATATTTTGACCTTAGAGTCTTTATCACTGAATACAGGGTTCTGGCCAGAGGAAGTTTTTGGGTCTGTTACAGACACGTTTTATCAAAACAAATCCTATACAAAATTCTGATTGATCAGACAGGTCTTTTTTCGAAATGATGTGTTACCAAATAAAATTCAAAATAAAAATACTATCCATCTTGGTTTATCTACATTGTTGAAAAGTATACGAAGTGTGATATTGCAAGCAGAATAACATTACAGCCTATAAATTCAGCTGTATAATTGGTAGTCATTAAACAACCAATCAAACTTTAAAAAGAGCCATCGGCAAACATAGCTTGGAAAATAATCCTTCTTTTTTTGTGCCTTCCAGTTTATATGTTAAGGATGCTATCCTTCCAAGAGTGATAGTGCACCTTGCTCAAATGCTGAGGAACACACCGCTTAAAAGACTCAAAATCCTCTCAAAGCAAACCCTTTAAAAGTTTCAATGCTAGAATCATTCCATACTCTTCCTTTGTAGACCCCTGTATATCAATGTATGTGTAAGAAAAATTCTTTAAAACTGTTACGGATCTGGTAGTCAGCATTAAATTATACTACATGTGAGAGGAGATAAGAACTATTTTGGTTACATTTTCCTTTTATCCTCGAATTCTTTAATTTGCGAACAACCACAAAACTTCTATTCATCTTTTCTTCTATGCTTTCATCTACATTTTTATGCGCTGTAACTTTTCCTTTTTGCTATGTTTGCCAAGTGGGGAATAAAAGTTTTGAGTTTGCATGATAAAATATAATTATAGTAGAACTGGAAAAAAAAGAAAAGTAAAAAATAATGGAGAAGCTAAAATTAGTGGGGGTTGGCATGATTTGTGCAGGAATCTCTCAGATCCCTTTCTTTAAAAAAACTGAGCATTATTTTTTTTTTTTTTTTTTTGACCTGGTATAAAGATACTACAGTTTTGAAAAAGAAAAACCGAAAAGAAAGAAAGACAAAACACACTTCTAGAATGAAATGGGAAAATGCTTTGAAAAATACAAATCCTTTCTACTCTTTTCTATTCAATTTTCATTCTTGAAGTAAATAATAAAAGGTTTTTTTGCATCAAACATTAATTGGAATTCTCTTTTTCAGTGCGTTTAATGCTATGCTCTAAAGTATCTTATTTTTGGGGAAAATTTTTTGAATATTTTATTTGTGAAAAGAAACAAATTTTCCAAAATAAAAGAAAAACTAATTTCTCCTCGAATACATTTCATTCAAAAATAAAGTTTTTACCTGGTAAGTATTTAAAATAATTATTAAATTCGGGAGCAATAAATTTAATGAAATGGAGACAAGTAATTTAGAATGAATTAGGATTAAGTTGTGGAAGTAGCCCCAGTCATGAAACATGAGTATTTAGATTGTAGGAGCATGCAAAAGGTTGTACTATTTGAAAAATATTACTTTGTTTTTCTTCTCACCAAAAATTGTGACAACGCAAAAAATTAAGCTTGGAATATTGTCTCTTTTCCTTAAAAAAATTAAACTTTTATCCCCTGTAAATACACCACATAAAAAGACCAATTTCCAGTCAACATATGTTATAAGTTGACTGGAAAAAGTGTGTAGTGATATCATATGAAAAAACTAAATAAAAGTGATCACCAATGTATCTTATGTATTTGAAGTCGAGGGTTGCCAAAGACTGAAATTGTAAATTTTTCTTTCGCTATCTAAATTAAAATAAGATACTATTAAATATTTGTTTTGACTGCAAATAAATAAATAAATAACATTATTGGATTTAGATACATTGCAAAATGTTCATATTTTTAAATTGTTCACTGGAGTATTTTTAAAATAAAAATAAAAAAGGATCGTGAGAAAATCATGGGCTTAGTATTGTTTTCAACCGTGAGCATATATATTTCATGTACTCAATTTCTTTTCACTGCAGCTGCAGCCTCTACTTGTATTTTTAGGCAACTTTATCAATTCAAATGGGTGTTTTGTTTTTTGTCATGAAATTTCTAATTTCAGTTTTAATTATTTCAATACAAAAAACTAAAATGAAACTAAATATTTTTTCTTGAACTTAGATTTTTTTTATCTTCATTTCATAAAAGTATGCTTGAAAAAAAAAAAGAAAGATACTGGAACTAAATGGGAATAATAAAAAAGAAGCAGGAAAGGGGGGGGATGTATTTTTATAGCTTTTATTAAATATTTGATTGCAGTTGTTAAATTAGTACATTTTTTTTTGCAGATTATCACGTAATGTTGTTCGATAAACCGTTAAAAATAATTTCAGTTATGTCTCTTTAGAAAATATTTATATTCTTGCAAATTTATGGATCTTTTACTAAATTTGGTGTTGAAAAACTTCATTAACCTTTTGGATCCGAGCTGTTTTTTTGGAAACTTTTCTTTCGACCCAGGTAGTACGACAGTTGAACCACAGATTTCTTTTCCATTGAAAAGAGAAGGTATAAACTGTCGTACCAGACCTATGAAAAAATCCCCTGCTCCCAAGGGTTCGAGTGAAAATTTCGACCCCGTCCTCTAAAGAAAAAAGACTTATGGTACAACATGTGTACCATCCTGTTCCTAAAGGTTAACTCATTCTTTTGCAATTGAATTTTTCCTTAAAAAGAAGCCCTTAACACACTTTTTTTGCACTTAATTTTAATTAATTGTATTTTTTTTTTTAATTCCCAACTAGTGTGTTAATGTGAAAAGGAAAAAAAAATTTTTATTTTATTTTCATTTTTCTATCTGTTGCAATATTGTTGTAATCAAGTTTATCAAACTACTTTAATGTCATAAAAGTTTTATATCCTAATGATTGGTGCTTATAAACATTCATCATAATGTTACATTACAGTCTTCATTACTTTTTTCATATTTGCTCAGTAACATAGTAAATCTATTTGTAAATGATGTTTATGTGTATAAATAACACTATAGCCAGGACAAACCTAACCTGGCGGTGTACGATATGCCTAGACTAGTATGATTCCGCCACACGAAAATAGTTCATCTGTAAATCATTAATAGTTGCTTTTAAAAACTACTTTTCCTTGCAAAATCTTTGAAATAACTTTAGAATTGAAAATTCCAGGCCATAAATATTCAACTATTACATACCGTTTTGTGTTTTTAAGAAAAAAGAATTACAAGTTTAATTTTACATCATCTGATCTGACCAGTAAAATTCTTAGTTCGCTTGGCGAGAATTAGGCCATTTAAACTTTACTGCAACCCTTGTATTATCACTGCTGCAAAAGAAAACTGTTCGGATAATAAATAACGACTATATTAAGAGTTAATTTGTTGCTGTTAATTTTATAATTTGGCATTCAATTCTATTTGAGTTTTTTTACTTGATGGATCGATATTTTTAGGTTATTTAACAGCTTGTGTTATTTGTTGGTTTATTCTGCATTTTAACAGCTTACTTTAATTAGTTAGCAATTTATTCTGCATTTTAACTGATTTTCAGTCTTGTTTTGTTCAATATCTAGCTTTGTTTAAATGTTTATTAAAACGATTAAATAATATATGGTAGAGCTAAACAAGTAATGGCGAAATCAAATAAAATGAAAAACCATTGCTAAGATTCAAAATGCTTCACATCGTTTACCTCTAGTGAAAAAGTACCGGATGAGTGTTTATAGATTCTTATTTGTTGTGTAAAAATTTTATATTCAGCATTTTGTTTATATTTGGATGTCAAAAGTCATTAATAGGTTTCAGAGTTTTTGAAACAGTCTTGTTTAGTTTAATATGAAGTTCCTGTAGAACATTGGGGCTTTTCTTGATTTTATTCTTTTTCTCATTGCCGTTCCATTCACTGAAGAAACGACGAAATTGTGTAAAGCCCAAGCAGTGAATCTGTTAATTTATTTCCTTTTTTATTCTGGACTTCACTTTACATAAGAGATAATTGTCCCACAATATGTATTGTGCTAAATTTTACCTAACAAAACTTTCAAATCTTCAAATATTTCCTTCTTTTTTACTGAATGTGCTTTTGCTACCAAGGGTAAAAGTTTCTATCATGTTATAGACTTTTAAAACTAGCTTTGGAGATACCAAGTCTTGTCTAGTCCATTCAAAGCTTAAATACAAACATATCTTTTAACAGAGACAGTGCTATTACAGCAGTGGCGTAAATAACACTCTCGCGAACCTGTGCTTAACATTCTTGTTACTTTCATTAATTTGTATTCTCATATTTTCTTAATATTTTGAGGTATTTAACTTTTATTTGTTATTTGTACTAATTTTGTACTAATTATTTGTACTAATTTACTTGATTTTATTTTGTAAAGTTATGAAAGTATTCCATTTCTGATTTTCCATATTTATGCAACTTTGATTACTTTTATTTAGATTTAGAAGCAGATTTAACTGGAACTGCTCTTAAAGAGTTAGAAAAGCATAGTAAACCAAGCTCTACCAGCAAAAGCACATTAATAATACACAGTGTCCAACGAGTAAGTGAAATATTTAATTACAGAAATGGCTTTTCAAAATTCTGCAAGATTTAGAATTTTCCCTTGTTTCTACTTGCGTTTTGTTAACTTCTAAAATGCTTATGAACATTTCTTTTGTTATTTCTGTTGCTTCGCAAAAGGAAAATACTCAACCAAGTGTGAAGGTACGTTAAAATTGACCATTTTAATCATTCCTTCACTATTTCATACTGCAATTTTTAAAAATGTTTCAAGCTTCTTTTTCTTGTTCATTTTTGTGCATTCCTAAATTGGTTTTAGTTTCATTTGCACTGCACTTTGTTCACTGCTTTAGTTTCAAATCATTGAATTCTTTTCAATTCTTTATTGCATGCTTCAATCTTTGGCTATTTCCTGGGTACTAATGTGTGAGATATTTTACTGGTATACACAAAAATTGGCTTTCTTATGATTAGGTAGCTAAGGACAAATGTGGACAATGGCAAGAAATACACGAGGTATTTATATACTGTCCAGTTTTACTTAATTACTTGTTTGTATATTTATGTGCCATTTTTCTTATCAGAAAAGAGAAATGTCTGTTACAAATTAAAATTTGTAGCTAAAAAGATTTTATAATTTTGCAAAGTTTTCTTCTTAAACTTTCTAATTTGGCTAAACTCTAATAAATTTAGTGTGAAAAAGTGTTTCAGCATTTAAAATTGCCAAAAAGTAATCTCAAAAGCAAAATGACTAGATTAAGCTTCATTGAAATACCTTGTCCTTTTTGGTACTGACTAAAAGTTTGGATAAGGTGTTTTGAAATTAAGTTATTTTCATTAATCCTGATTCTAAGTTCCTGGGGGGCAGGGTTTTTTTTTTTTGAGTAATATTAGTTGTAATTATTACCAACATGCTCATTCGTATTTAAATTTTCATAATCCTTAAAAGAAAATTTATTGACTTTTACAGATTTATAAAATATTTATGATTCACCCAGTCTGTTTTTGGTTTTCGACGATTCGTCAGAAAATTATAGATTTTTATCAAATTTCAGCTTTTTTTCCGGAACTTATTTTCCTGGATAACTTTGAACTCAATAATGACAATGGCTGGCTCAATTGGACAAAGATGATAATGATTTACTTTTTGAATAATATTTAGAAAGCAAGTAAAACAGTATTTTCCTCCAAAAGTTAAAAAAAAAAAAAAAAAGAAAAAAGAAAAAAAAAAGTTAAAATATGACTAGATGTTAGGGGGAAAAAAAGAACATGTGTCTTTTATTCTAGCTTCGTATACGTTAAAATAATAGTTTACTCCTCAAAGTAGTCATTTTAGACAAATTTTCAGCATCTCAGTGACAGCCTTGCAATTTGTCTTTAGTATACGATGTCCCCCCTTACCCTTAACAGAAAGGGACATTTGTTGTTCTTTTCATTTTTCATTATTGAAAAAAAAAATCTTTTTTTTTTTTTTTTTATTTATTTATTTTTTATTTTATTTATTTATTTTTTAAAGATTTTGAAAGGTGTGTTTCTACTACTTAAAGTCATCCCAAATCTGGGATTCCCCCATAAATCCGCCCATGTTTCTTAGTTTCCAATACAGTCAAACCCTGTTAAGCGAAAACCAGTATAGTGAAAATTTTGTTATGAATAAGCCTCCTAAGATCTCTAACTTATATTGACAAAGGATCTAGTAATTTTGGCAAAACAAAATTTCGCTACTAAGAAATAGTTTCTCTGGTCTCTTCAATATTATTAAAAAAGGATTCAACTGCAATATTTTTTTCAAAATTGCATTTAACAGCTGTATTGTTTTAAATTATATTCTTTTTTGTGTCTAGGCTGACAGTTCTGTATCAGAAAGTTTGGAAGCTTCGCCTGCAAGTCATTTGTCAAAAGATTCTAGAACTTCATATTCGGAAAGTGTTCCTTCATCACCATCTCAAGATCAAAGTGGTGGTATGTAAACTCCTTATTTTTAATTGAAAGTAACTGTCTCCTAAAGATTGAATAGCAGTTTGACCTAAAGTGACATAAGTAGTTAAAATGACTATGTATCAAAATTTAATAAAGTAAAAAATATTTCAATGCTAGTTGTATTACAAAATACATTATTCTTTCTTTATGTGCTTTAATTTTCAGAACAAAGTTCTGATTTGTTTATTTTAAAACAGGTAAGTAATCTTAAGTATTTCACTTCGCACCATATTCCGCTTCATATATTTCTTCACATGAATTGTGGGATGAAACAAGCAATTAAGTTTTTGCTATTTATTTTGTTTCCAGTTATTTCATCTATCGTAAAATTATTTTGAATGCACAAATATAGTGCAGCACTTGTTATATGTGTTTAAAGGGAATAAAAGAAAAACGTAGAAAAGGAAAAAAACGTATACTAGATATACCTTAATATGTATTGGACTCGATTGGTACTGATTAAAAAAAAATTATAAAAGATAAAACCGTATAAAAGAGAAATGTGTAAACGGTGCTTCACTGTAATTATGCATTTTTATGATTTCAAAAATGCATTAAGACTGATATTACATTTAAATTTGCTGTTCTACTTTTTTTAAAGCTATTTTTGCTGAATAGATGCCATTTTAAGATTAGAACATAATGTGATAGCATTTTCTTAATAAATGCAGACTTTTAGATTGGAGAGCTTCATAAGTTATGTTAATGTTTCTGATACAACTTATTAATAAAATATTTTAACATTTGAAACCGTAAAGATTTTGAATATAAAACAATTAAAGCACTTAGTGTATATGTGTTCTTAAATTATTTCTATTGTTTTATTGTTCTTAGATGACAGATCTAGATCAAAAGAAAAAAAATCATTTATGGGGAGCTTAAGAAGAAGACTGAGTTTTCGCAAAACAAGATCAAAATCTGCCGAAAATCGTTCCGAATCAGCATCTAATTACAGCCAAGCTAGTAGTCGAAGTGCTTCTACAGATAGATTGCGTCAGCAAAAGCCATCACCTTTCAAGGGGAAATTTATGGGTATTGATATATTTGACTGTTCTAATTTTTATGTCTTTAACTTAAGTAAAATATTTTTAGGAAATCTACAATAATAAATAAATAAATCTTATTAAAATCAACAACTTACTTTTCAATGTAGTATTTTACATTTGTCAATTTAAAATATAACCGCAGTGGAAGGATGCTTCTTGCCATAATATTTGTGTTTGAGTTTTTGATTTAACTCTGTACTCTATCTTGTGACTGCAATTTCAGTAAGGGTAATTCCATGTCAAATCAAAAGATGGTCAAAACTTCATGTCTTCGGATTTTGCTCATTTTTGGTTCAAATAAGGTATTGATAGAACAGGGAAAAAAAACAAAGTTTTGGATTTTTTTATGCATTTGTTTCCGAGTTATAAATTTTTGAAGTTTCGACAAAATCACAATTTTTGCATTACTTAGACACCTTTAAGTAGCCGTAATTAACTAATTACTTGACCTAAAAATTGCAATTGTTCTTGTTTTGTTCAGTATTTAATGAGGTTTCATAAAAAATTAAACATGACCTAGCTGCTAAGAAATTTTGTTTTAAATTTTTTTGCAAAATTTCAACTTATAAAAATTTAAATCGAAATTTTAACTTCTTTGAAAAAAATTTATGTTATTTAGCCTTCTGTTAGCAACATATGTGGAAATTTTCATGATGATAATCTAATGGTATCATGGTGAAATAAAATTTTCTCTTTCAAATTGCTTTATTTCTAGCATTTGTTCTGTTAAAAAGTAATTCAAGTATACACCATGATTACAGCATGAAAAAAAAAAACAAAATGATTCTCCTGGGAAAAATTGTTTCTACTTTTAATATCTTCATTCCTATTAGCTTGATCAGAGGGATTGTCTGTCCCGTCCCCCCACATGGCGGGGGGAGAGAAATATTGCCATTAAGATATTTAAGGGAGTTTATAGTGGGTCCTTTTTCTGTTCGAGGAAGTCTCATTCCTGAGGAGTTAGGGGGGTGCTCCACAGTAATAAAGCATTTAAAAGTTAGTACATCAAAAAATACATGAGTTTTTTTCTGGAAGGAAGTCAACATTGGGAGAAAATTAAGCTGTAGTTACCTGTGACTTTGCGGAAAGCTACTTGTTTATTTTGCAATCTGACCCACAAGAGTATGGCTACCTTACGCCCAATTGTTGGGTACTACAACAAAGATCATACAAGAAATCATACATTTTTGTTTGTTTTCCTAGCCAAGAAGCTGCATTGTGTATAGTTGTACGTTAAAAGATTTTGTTTAATATAAAGATGTTCTCCATTTCAGTTTTTAAAATTTTTTGATCGAAATGGACAGACATGCATTGATCATATATAATACGTTAACTGTGGTAAATTTGTTATTAAAATATTTCTAAAAAGGTTCAGCAAATCAATTTTTTAAATTAAAAAGTTCATATTTAACTAAAAATTTAAGTTTTTTTTTTTTTTTTCAATTCTAAATATTTTGCTTGAAAATGCTTGTAATTACTAACTACTTGTTTTTTTTTCATGCCGTAATCATTTTGTGTATTTGAGTTACTTTTAACAGAACAAATGCTTTTTACGATTAGAATTAAGGCAATTTGAAAGAGAAAATATTTTTTTTCACCATTATACCATAATATTACCATCATGAAATTTTGCACATATATAGATAATAGAAAGCTTTGCAACATATATTTTTTTCAAAAAAATTAAAATTTCGATTTTAACATTTTTTCAAATTAAAAAAAAATTTTTTTTGAAAAAAAATTAAAACCATTTTTTTAGCAGCTAGGTCATGTTATATATTTTATGAAACCTCATTGAATATTGAACAAAACAATACCAGTTTTAACTCTAGGTCAAATCGTTTTTTATTTGCGGCCATTTAAAGACTACTGAGTGAGGAAAAATTTACGATGCTTCCAAAATTTAAAAAATTTATAACTTTGGAAATAATTGTTGAAACAATTTGAAACTTCAGCTTTTTCATCATGGTGGTAAGTATAATAAACAGACAAAAAATTATTGCAATCTGAAACATCGACCTAAAAAACTTTTTTTTTATTGGTTGATTTGGTATGGAATGACCCGTAAGTAAATAGCTATATTTTAAAAAAAAATTGACTGAATAAGTAATTTTTCAAAGCAATTTAGATTTGTGTATATCATATGAGTTGCATTATTAAATTATATTTTTTTCCTAATCGAGTTTAGCTACCTCTGGTCCTTTTTTTATTTCTTCTAGTATTTCTTTATATTTTAATTTTGAGGATAGAGGCTATGTTATTAAATTATTATTACAAATATTATGTAAGCTATTCTGTTTCTAATTTTATGCTGCATGAGGGCAATCTGTTAAGGTGAGTTTATGACTCAAGTTGCTTTGATTTTGTATATATGTTTCTTCCTCAACTTATTTGAATTTTTTTCTTTGATTTTTCAGGAAAGCAATTTTTAGCTGTTCCAGGTACTAATAATTTTATTTCACATTATATTGAATTATTTTTGCATGGTTTACATATTTATCTGATTGGGTTGAAGAGGGTGCAATGTTCTAAGGACTTCAGTCGAAAATGAAATAGTTCAAAATAATAATAAAAATAAGAGAAAAAATAATAGTAAAATACGAAGTAAACTCTTAAGGGGGAATGAAAATATCCGAAGGATTAACCTTATTGCCTGCATAAAATATATCTGTGATTAATGAGATTGAACTTTTGAGTAAAGAAAAGGAAATAAAAGGTAGTTAAATATATTATTTTAGAGGATGAATTCTATCTTAAAATACTGCAATTTCAAAAAGAAAAAGAATTACTTAAGCAATATAGTGATGCATATTAAGTTTGTACATTTATAATTAACAAAATGTATTGTATATTTTTGAAATAAAGTTTTAATTTTTAGTTTGATACTTTTGACTTTATGTACAAACTTTTAAATATAAAATTATTTGAGTGTTTTAGTTTAGATTAACTTCATGGGGGTTATTATAACTCAAATGGGAATGAATGGCCTTTCTAATTTCAGGCAGTACACGCAGTAGCCTTAGTGAAGCCTCTGGTATAAGTGCTTCTTCGAGTCGTACATATATTAATGAAAATTCTACTCTTGTGGTAGAAACAAATGAAAATGGAATCATCAAGTTAGTACATCCCAAGTTTGATTCTTGCATTTTAATGTTTAGCTTTTTTCTGAATAAATATTAATTTAAAAAACTGAAACATCAATTAGTATTAACTATCCAGCAATTTGACAGTGTCTATTGTACTGTCAAGTCCAACTGCCAAGGTGGTTAAAATATATTTTATTGTAAAATAATATGGGCAGATAATATTGTATAACTATTAAGTGTTATTCTCTCTCTCTCTTTTTCCCCCTCTGAAATTAAATTGATTTATATGTTCAATGTACACATGTATACTACTGCATGTACAGTAAGATATTCCTTTAAAATATAAGAAAAGTAACTTCATTTTTGTCATGATTAAAAGATTAGAATCTGGTTATCAGAGTTAGTGTTTAGATTTAGAGAACATTCACTTGGATGCCTATGTTAATCAGCAATTCAATTTTCACTGTGCATACATCATTAGTGTAGTTAAATGCTTTGAGAAAATACTGTAATTCTTGCTGATATTTTAATGCTTGAAGAAAATTTTCAAGATTACTCTTTACTTTTAGACGTTATCTTATACCAAACTCCTTGATTCATCGCAGCAAGTGGAAAAAACGTGGAATTAAGCTACATATTTATAATGACCATGTATTTGTAGCCAAACATCTCTCAGGGTATGTATGTTATAATATAAAACTTGAAATGGTTGGTTCTTTATTTCTCTTTCATTAATACTTACAACGTTTTTCATATTTCTGTAGCTTTTCTAAGTTTTAAAGTAAGTTTTAAAAATTATAACTGTTTAAAACAATTGAATCTTGTGTTAAGAATTACTACCTATTATCAGCTATGCTATATTATTGTTAATACTTTTCAGTTCTTGTTTTTGTTACATTTAAGCATTGTACTTAACTTTTTAAGACAGATATTTCTAAGGTAAACAGTAATTTTAGGTTCATTTAGTGAAGGTTGCTATTTTGTTCACTTTTCTTTTTGTCCAGTCTGGGACATCAGAAGGAATTAGAAGGAATTAGACAAAATGAATGAAATTGAACGAATTGGATGTAATGAAAATCTGCTGATTTTCTATATGTTTGATGCATGCAATTATTACAGTGGTGTAACAGAATTATTGTATAATTTGATTACATTATTCAGTAAAAAAAAAAAACCTTTCCAAATTAATCGTTTAGTCGAAACATTGTGATCATATTTTAATCATAATATAATAATTTAAAAAAATGTTTTTTATATTTTATGTAGCAAATTTCAAACAATTATTACTTTTAAAGTAATCAGTTTTAACAAAATGAAGTAGCTGTTGAAGATAATCTCATTAATATTTGTTTTGATTTTAAAAGGAAGGGAAGCGGAAACTCCACTTAGTTTTTTTAATTTGTGCATTATGAATACAGCGGCAACAGCGAAAATCCTTTAAATTTTGCCACAGGCAAAGCTGTGGCGGGTAACTCTAGTAATAATAATAAACTAATTAAAAATATATACTGTCATTAGTTAGTAGCAATGGAAGACACCCGGTTAGGAAGGTAAATTGAATGTATATTGTAAACAACAGCTTGCATTAAGAAGGGAAAAAAAACAATGCTTTGATAATACAAATACAAATGCGACGACCTGCAGTAGGCTCTGGGCCCAACTGAATTGGTCCTAGTCAAATTAAAGACACCAATGAAGATCAATGGCCCTCTTAAAGCTATCTACTCCATTGCTTCTTACCGGCTCTTCCGATAAACTGTTCCAAGTTCCCACTACCCTGCTATAGTAGTTTTTTTTTTTGAATTTCCAGGTTAGTCTGAAGTTTAAACAGCTTAAAACAATGACCCCTTGTCCTGCTTTCCGTGCAAAAATCCAACCCTGCAACATCATTCATTTTAATAAATTTAAATAACTGAGTCATGTCCCCTCTGGTTCTCCTTTGCTCAAGACTATACATATTAAGCATTCTAAGTCTGGAATCATAGTCTAGATTAGAAAATCCGTTTACTAACCTTGTAGCCCTTTTTTGTACACTTTCTAATACATTAATATCTTTCTTCAGATAAGGAGACCAAAACGGAACAGCATACTCCAAATGAGGTCTTACAAACTTCTATATAGAGGCAGAAGAACCTTTTTAGATTTGTTTGAAATAGATCTATTAATAAACCCTAGCATCCTATTGGCTTTGTTACTAGCTATGCTGCACTGTTGGCTGAACTTGAAGTCCTGATTTATTAAGACACCTAGATCCATAACATTATCTGCCTTACTAATGACTGAACCCTGTAAATAATAGCTTGTATGCTTCTTTGCATGACCTAAATGCAGCACTTGAATTATAAATTAAGCTAAACATGCTCTCTTCTGAATACCATGTAGTTTACAGTCAACAATTTAAAAGTCCTTTTGTTGAATCAAGCTTACAACATTTAAATCTCCAATTTTCATTGTTGCTACTAAATGTATCAAATCTCAATGTTACTATTCATCTATTTTATAAATGCATGACTATAAAATACAAATTAAAAACTTCTTTAACTGAACTGATCAATACTTCACATGATATTTTACATATATAACTGCATGTGTGATCATTTGATGTAAAAATGTTCCTTCAATGAGAAGAATCAATATATTTTTGTTATTGCTGAATTATCACTTTTCAAGTCTACAATTTTCATTTACCAAAAATTTGTACAAAATGATATTTCGTCTAAGACTTTTTCCTCTAGTTTTTCCTAAGCCTGAAAAAATAGACAACCCTCCATTTACTACATATGTGTGAGTTAGCTCACAACAGTAGATTAGTTAGTAGTTTAAAATTGTTTATGCATAAGAAACAGTAATATGTTCTGTGCTATTTTAGATGTGGAATTAGATGCAAATATAATCTTTTATCTAGCTTTCAAATGGCAAAAATCTGTATGGTATTATATAAGTAATAAACTTGCAATTTCATCGTCCCTCAAATCTTGCACCAAATAGGTTTGCACATGGTGCAATATTAAATAGTAGGACAAAGTGAAAGGCTAAAACATTTTATTTAGTTTACAACATAAACTATCTGGTATTAGTTTAACTATGTTATTAAATACAGAGTTAGTTCCAATGTGAAAATGGTTACCTCTGAAGATCAAGGCGTATAATAATACAAGTAGTTTTCAAAATTTTGAGGCTCAAATTGCGATATTTTGGGGTTTATCAAAAATAGTTTTTGTTAGAAAATCTTAAAATTTTTGCTATTAATATTTAAAATGTTGATTTAGACCTGCTGATGCTCAGTTCAGTAAATATTTCTGTAATATTAGGCATGAGGGGGGGAGGGGGCAAAGAGGGATATATTGGAAAACAACAGAAATCACACCGGCAAAAAATTGTCTATCAACACTTGTATACTTTTACTTACTTATAGTGATGGAATCTTTAAAAAAACTACCCTGGAATGGTAGTAAATGAATATTATGTTACATTAGTCTACTTTAAACTAGAAATACTTGATAAACATTGTTCATTATAGCTCTGTGTGAAATCTCCCTTGAAACTTTGACCAGATCTTCTGTTTTTTCCTTTTATAAGGTTGGCAGATCTGGTTTTTCTAAATGCTGATAATGACTTTACTTTACTTGGTGGAGATAACTTACCAAGTAAAGTAATATTTACTTTTTCCACAACTTTTACACTGCACTGTTCAGTATAAAACATGAATATTTTTACATTTTTCTTTTGTATCTTAGTACATATTATCAGAATTCATGTCTTGATAACGCTCTTCATTCAAATGTTTAATAATTGCACTATTATGTTTTATGCTAATTAATTCAAAACTTTTAAGGTCTACACTGTGCCAAGTATGCCAGAAATACTTAACAAGACGCCCAGGAAAACAAGGTTATGAATGCAGAGGTAATTAATATTGTTTAATGAAGACTTGAAATTTCTTCTTTTTGTTATTTTTAAGCTGAAATTGAACGTTTTTCTTTAAATATAAGGCCCATGACTTTTTTCTTGCTCTGTTTAAAAGTCTGTATTGTGTAAAGATTGACCCTAAATACAAATTGAATGCACAGCCTTCTTGTATTTTATAAAATTATACAAAAGGATGTTGAACTTCTAAGAATAACTGTTGTTGAATTAAATACAGACTTTATAAATCTGCAATTTAGAAAACTGATTTGTTTTTCTCACCTTCAAAAAATCTGGAATTATATGGAGTTGTTAATATAATTATTATACAGTTATTACTGATAAAAGATTGAAATAAATATTGATTTCGTCCTCTTGTTTCTAAGAATTAATTTAAATTAAAAGCATAACAAATATTAAATATGAATCTTTATTGAAACTACTAGCTTAACCACTTTCCAATTTAAATTTTTTCAGTATCACATATCTAAATTCTTTAAATGTGCACGCATTTATTAGCTCAGTTTGATCCTAGAACAGTTTTGCAGCTATGCAATAAAAATAACTATTCATACAAGAATTGGAGTGCTTTACCTTCAAAACACAGATTTGTAATTTGATTGCTTATTTGTGTTTAACAACCGTAGATGGTTTTAGATCTATAAACCAGATTCCATTATTCAGGAAGGGGGAGGGGGTGTTATGGGTTGCAGAAACTAAAAACAAAAAACTTACTGTACATTGCTTTACTGTACCTTGTTAAAAGTTAAACAAATAAAATTTCCTTTTGTTTTTAGCAAAATCATTTATTATATCATTTCCTGTTTTTTAATATTTTGCTCCTATTTTTCCTACTATTTTTTTTCTAAGAACTGGCTGCTGCCCCTGTCTCTTAGTATGGAGCTCAATGGTTCTCCCTTCCCAAAACTGGGGATCTTTTCTATAACGCTTGAAAAGGAGTGCCCTCTCCACTAAAACATTGAGTTTTTGCTCTTGACATCGTATTTGATAAAATATGTGAAATATTGAACTTGTTTCTAGTAAAGCAGTTAAAGAAACAAATTTTGGTTTTGAAACTACTGCTATTTTGTTCAAAACCATTGCATGCATTGTTCTTAAGCACAAATCATATCATTTGAAGAACTATGAGACCATTTAACCATTTACTTGTGCAATTGCATTTTAATTTATTGAAACTTTTACCTTTCTAAATAGGAAAAGTAGTACCTGAATTGTAGTTAACAAAGTGCAAAGAAAAAACATGCGAAAATGAATGCTACAAATTTCAAACTGCTTAAAATCTTATCAAAATAAAATATGGAGGAAAATATCAAAATATTTAATCAAGTAAATCAAACCTTAGAATTTAAAATGTGGATTATAGATTTAAAATGTGGATGTTTAAATTAAACAAAGTAATGCAAAATAAAGGAATATTACTAAATTTTGAAAGCTCAAAACATTATATTTTATGTGTTTTGAGATAGTTTGTTTTTATTTTTTTCTTTTTCTCTCTTTTCTCATTCTCAATACTTTTAGGTTGCAACCTTCAGTGCCATAAAAGCTGTCATGTTAAAGCGATTTCATATTGTTCAAACAGTACTATCAGTTCAATGGAAGTGTAAGTATTTATACATGATTTTAAGCAATATTATTTTCTCTTAAAATACTCTTAATAAAAAAAGATGACAGCTAAAAATAAGTACTCTGTTTAAAAAAAATCAAAGCACCAAGAAGGAGTTGTCAGGTTGAAAGAAATTTTACACACACAATGGCAACATTGATATTAGAAAGGGATTATATTAGATGAAAGCAAAATGATCATTTATTGCTGAAAAATTTACAAATGAATCAAGTTTTAAGTACTCTGTTTGAACCACTTCTAACATGAATATATTAGGTGATACAATTGAGCAATGAGTCATAAAAATGTTGTACGATGTCCTACACCAGTTACTGTAAACAAGCAAATTTGAGCAAACTCATAGGTTGTCCAAATTACCATCTTGAGCCATCCCAGAGATGCTCAATATGTAACAACTCAGGGCGTCAAGCAGGCCATAGAAATTGATCACGTGGAGTACGATGTCCCCTGACATCCTTGCTGTGTACATTGCCCTGACAAAAAAAATGGCTCCTTGGAGCCCCGACATGAGTGCCAAGAAAAGTGGCTGAAGGGTTGTTAGACTGCCATATGGCTGTGAAGCAATATTAAGAGGGACCATGTTTTGTGTATAATAGCCCATAACATCCTTACAGCTGTGGGTGGTATGCGCAGCCGAAAAGCAAAGGCTTTATTCAGGCATTCACTGTCCCCCCAGTTGGAGTAGTGTTGGGTTCAACGCAAATTGAGAGCAGGGAAATGGATGCTGATCATTTTGAGCAAGGAATCCAGATTGAATTTATCCAATGATTACATTTCTATACGCCTTTTTATACGGGGACTTTCTCTTATACCTTATCACCTTCTCTGGCCTGTGTCATGCCCTGATTTGTCAGAAATTGAACATATTTGGGATGACTTGACATGGTAAATTGGATAGCCTATGATTGTGCTCGAATTAGTGGCGCATTTACAGTGACTGTAGTACAAGATGACCAACATAGTACAAGACTGTTATGCCTCAGTGCTCTGTTGTATCATCTTGTACATTCCCTCTAGATGTGTCTTGACAGGTTACTTAAACTTCCATATATTCGAATTTTCTCTGTAATAAATGATAATTTACCTTACATTATATAATCACTTTCTTATATCAATGTTTCCATTACTTGTGTGAAATATCATTTCATTCTGACAACTCCTTGGTGCTACAATTTTTTTACAAAAGAGCGTAAATGCAAGTGTCTTTGATAAAAATGCACTAATAAAGGAATAATTTGTTGTTTTCATAATTTATTTGCAAAAGTTTAATTCAAATCATTTAATTGATCCCTGATTTCAATAATATTCCTCAACACTCATGTACCTTTCCAAAGCCAATCAATTTAAAATAGCATTTTTAAGACACCCTTTATAATCAAATACACTGTACATTTAAGATATTTTTTAATAGTAGATTGGAACTAATAATTCAATTTTAAAAAGCGTTTAAGAGCATTACTGAAAGGGCTGATGATTTAAATCATGTGCGATCTGTTTAGCTTTTTTTTTCCGGAGAGAGGAGTGGGTAGAAAATTTTCTCAATTACATCCACAGGCAAAAATTTCTGCATCTTCTTAGCACTGAATTTATCTGTAGTGATAACCTTGTCTTAGGTTTATTAGTTTTCTAATCAACTTTTTTTTCCTTTTTGTTTTCAAGTGAATATATTCACGATCCAAAAGCAACTGTTCCAAAGTCAAGCTAAGAGTTTTGAACTTCAAAGTATTTGCCTCTAAGAATGATAACATGCTGCAATTCTTAAGTCTTTCATCTATGAAGATGGCTCATGTGTGAGATTAAATGTGCATTTTTAGCTCTTCATTCAATGAATGTCATAGTTGCATTGAAAATCTATTATAAACTATTGTGTGGGTTGCCAGCATATAAATTTCAAATTATTTGTTCTTTTCTTTTTTTTTCTCTTTCTCTGACAATCTTTTTTCTGAGTGCTAAAGAACTTATTACCTTAAAGTTGGATACTTTTTATCTTAATTTTTAGCCAATGCATCAACTCAAATGTTTTTTTTTTTTTTTTTTTTTTTGTATTTACCATGTATTTCATTGACATCTTTTGAAAGTTATGCTTCTATAAAATAATGTTACTTTTTTTTTTTGTTGTTGTTTTTTTCTATTGCCTTCCTTGAAAATGCATGACATAGGATTTATGCTATTACATTTTTATTTTTTAACGCTATTTTCTTGAGTCAGATAATCTTTGTATTTTCTCATTTTTCCAAAATGTTATACTTCTTCATTGTTTGGAATTTTATTTTTCTGAAAAAATAGTCCAAGAAGTACTAAATAGTTTTTTTTTTTCCTTGTCCTGCTTTACTAACTTTTTAATTTAATGTATTTCGCTTTTTAAAATTGATTTTTCATGGCTGCTAGGTATTTGCTCCTACATTCTTTATTTTATCCTTATTGCTATTTTTGAAACCATTCTTTCATTTCTTTTATAATACTTTTTAATGTATATTCATTGTATGTATATATTTGAATCATTGTGAATTAATTGACTTTTATTGCAAATACTTGCATTATAAGTGTTTTTAATGAAATTACATAGGGCTGTCTTATGTCTTGGCTACATTATCACAAAGTTTCCGATATGTAACCATACAAGTACTATATAATTTATTGATGGTTAGTTCACCTATTTCATAATTTAATTTTGTAAATGTTATTCAAATTTAATTATTTGCTCAACAGGAAAATCATAAAAATGCATTAACAGTGTTACTCGTTAGTTGCATTTCATCTTCACTTGAGCATGTTTCTTTTTCATACGTTTATTTATTTTATGCTATTTTTTTAATTTGTTTTTTTTTTCTTTTTTAATTAGAGCTAAACATTAATTAATGTGTTAAACTTGATCTTCCCTAAGAAAATAATTTTTAGTTTTTTTTTTTCCTTTGAATACTTGTTTTGGGTGATACTTTTTTTTCAGCTGGATATTTTTTTTAACTGTCTATATTAGAAACTACTAATATGGAAATTCTTAATAGTATATTCCTTTTTTTTTTTTCAACAAAGTGCTCAGTTTCTTTAAATTTCTTTTGAGGATTTTAATTTAATTTTTCTGGTAACCCATTGCTTACAAGAAAATTGTTTATAATCTTGATGTGCATTATTAAACTACAGGTAGAAGCTATATTATTAATGTTCAGTGTCCAATGTTGATTTTAAATAAATTCCTTTGTTATAATTTTTGTTTCTTTTATTTTAAAAGTTTTCATGAAGTATGTTGTTGACAATCGTAAATGCCTATTAATATGTTATACGTTGTGGAAAGAATGTTCCTGTATTTTTTGTATTAAGATGATGCATAAAGCCATGTGATTTAAGTACTTATTTACTTTTCAGTATCATTGGGTGTTAGAATTGTTTTTATATTTTCAGATATTATTATGTGTGTGTGTGTGTGTTTTTTTTTTTTTTTTGTCATGGATATATTTCTGCAGTTGACCAAGCATTTTATTTTCAATTTGAATAATTCAATAAAATCGAAAATTGAAACATAAATTCAATAAAAAATATTTCAAGCATATAGTCACTAGAACTGTCTTACATTACGTGTAAAATATCTACAATATGTGTACATTGATACATTTTCAAATAACCACATTGCTTTTGTTGCCTACAGCAGCTTATGTACTTCTTTAAAATGGTATAATCATATTGCATACCTAGAATGAAAGGGGCATTTTTGCAATTGGATTAGCACTAAAGATGTACTTCTTCCATTCTAGGTGTGATACGTGCATGGTAAATATCTATGAATTACTGGTGTTATGCTTTGTCATGGATACATTAAACTAAACACATAGAATAATTAATGATTTACAAGTATAATTTGATTTTAGCTTGGTTTACTTCAGGAATTGTATTTCATGTGTGTATTCCAATATGTTGTTGTACTGATGTTTTAATTCTTTTCTTATTGTTAAATGTTTTATGTCAAGATCGTGCGTTTTGCTGAAATATTATGCCATGGTTGCTTTTTGTTGTTTTTAAACATAACGTAAAAACTTGTTTTGGTTCCTGTTAATGTTTGCATCTTTTCATAGCCTTTTGATTTCTATACTTTGTTATTCATTTATTTTGTTGTTTTTATTATAGAATTTATGCACAATGGACTAAATTATTAATGACACAAGAATAAAATGCTCATCTATGTCATATATTAAGTTTGACAAACAGACAAAAAAAACCTTCACCACACTATATTATTCATGGTAGCAATATCAGAAACATAATTCTCTTATTTTGAAACGAGGCAAATTCACTATTTGAGTTTTGTATTGCAGCAGTACTGACCATGTTTATTTTCTGCTTTAAATAAGAGAGTAATGTTTCTGTCATGCTTTATCTTCAGAATATAGAACACCAGTGGTTATTTCTTCAAAAGATGAAGACAATTTTGTTTAACGTTTAAACTGTAATTTCCTCTCTATATTTCTTTTGTATCACATTTCATGATAAAAAGAGATATTATTATTTATTCTTTAATTTTATGAATTCCCATGAAATTGTTTGTCTGTTCTTTTTTTCATTTACATTTCTCATTTATAAAAATTTGAGACATTGGAAGTATTGTTTTGATTTTTCTGCTTGTATTCTACAGATTTTTCTTATTCAAAACTAATTACAGAAAAGCTTTATTTAAAGTATTTATTTCATAACTATTGAAACCAATTAGAATTAATTGTAACAATTACTATGAAGCTCCTTTTGCTTGACTAAATTATCTCATTCAATGTATTAAGTATGCATTTTTTTAACTATGGACTTATGTACTATTAAATGATTTTTCTGATTTTGAAAAATGTTCATAAATATGCTAATCGTTAAGTTTATTAAGCTGTGACATGCTTTAATCTTTAGCAGCAATTCACCAAGTGCTTACAATTCATCTCATTGTAGATATTGTGGTTTGTTTTATTGATATTATATTTGTTAAAGTATGGAAAATTCTATACTTTCTGTTATATCTAGCCAGTTTTAAAATGCAGTAAACTGATTAAATTACTTATTAAAAATAAGGCTATGCATTTAAATAAATTTTTCAAATATATCACTGCCAATAACTGATTTTTTTGAGAAACTAATAAATGAAACTTTGGCTTTCATTGTATCCTAAATAACTTAAGAGTATAAATACCAATGGCAATCCAAAAACTTTGAAATTACTTCTGGTCTATTGTAGTAATAAGAATTAATTGTATTCCCATTGTAAAATATTAATTTTTCAATATTTCTATTTGCTTAGTAGTTGCCTTATATAAGTAATGACTATCAGAATAATGGGATAAAAACATAATATACATATATGCAGTCAACCTTGGTATAATAACATCAGAGGGTCCTCAGTATTTTATGCGCTTAAAAACAAAATTAAGGTTTTTGTTATCGATTAATTTAGCTTGCGAAACAAATTACATAATGTAAAACAGTAAAAATACCAAAGTACTTGACATAAATGGGAAAAGTTGCTGCACATATGCTTTATGAAACAATTTTTCAATGGTACTTTATTAACGCTAGGATGTGAAATTGCACATTCCTACAAAATTTTCCTAAATCCTACTGAACAAAAATACATTGCATGCAGTTTCCACAAAAGTCCAGCTTAACATTTTGGTCGAGGTTGAAAATCCAGACATGGATTTTCCCCAACTGTGAGCCCTGTTTTTTCCCCCTAATTTAAGTAAACAAATATACTTTTTCAAAACCATTTTCAAATCAGAAATTTCAATACCTTTATCAGATTTTTACAATTGCTATATTGTTTTGAATGTTTCGAAAACTTCTGTTGTAGTAGGTAAACAAGCTATCTGGATCTTTGTGTATATCAGATTTTCTGACAATATTTTTTTAGACTTATTGCCGAGTTAGTTATTTCTTCACTACTTTGCCAGACGCTGTTCAAAGTTCCACATAAGATCTTTCACATTCTCAACTACTGAATATCTGGGTTTAAATTTGTCAAAATTAGAGCACTGAAAATGGGTAATATTGTACAATCCAGTCACTGTATTTAGAAATGCTGGTGGTAGAATGATGATGAAAATTCTAGACCTGATTTATATTTGTAGAAATTCTTGAAAAAAGTTTAAATTAAAATAAAACTGCAAAAGTTGGCATAAGAATCAAGGTTGGCATTTTAACTAAGAAGTTAATGCATTATAAACTGATTTAAAGGGTATAAATATAATGCATTTTGACAATTTTTTTATGGTTACATTCCATAATTGATAAAATTATCTGAACACTTTTTTTTAAGTTCCTTCAATAAAAATAATTCAAGATAGTTCCACTGTTGTAGTGTGCTTTTAAAGCTCATAAAGATGCAGTAGGACAGATTGACTTAAACAAGGCTAAATATAATCTCGGCTAAATAAAAATTTGATTAACTAGTAAAACATGATTGTGATCTATTTTGTATCTACTTGCATTTGATGTTAAAATATTACAATCATCTTTAAAAAAGAGAAAAAAAGAAATAATTATTAATAAATAAAACGAATTTGGGAAGCTTTTTTTTTACTAACCCGTTACCGCACAGTGATCTATTTATTGATCATCTCTTTTCAGACTCCTCACTGAAAACTATATTTTTTTATCATTTCTTATTTTTGGCTGGTTTCCTATTGAACCATTTTCCAATAGGAAACCAGCCAATAAGAATAAGAAATGATAAAAAGGTATAGTTTTCAGTGAGGAGTCTGAAAAGAGGTGATCTATAAATAAATCACTGGGCAGTAACAGGTTAAAGCAAAAATTTAAAAGATGTGTACTTACAAAATTGTTTTTATTAAAAAAATATCAATACATGTTCTTCAAGAGGTTGATGATTGTATTTCTGTTAAAACAATGTATTTCATCCTTTGAGTAGTGATATTTTTTTCAGGAGTTGAAACCTTTCTTATGCAGTTCAATCGAAAATGTTTTATTGTTGTAATGATGAATTCTCAAATCAGCTGCATTAAAAATTATTGAATTTTCTTTTAAGCTTGAATTAATATTTTTGTTATAGTACATATTTGTTTCATTTATGCTGTTTCTTTTACAGATCGATCTTAATTTGTGTGATTCAACTAAATTAAACTGTCCAAAGCAGAACCAGCAAAAAAAAAAAATCAAACTTTTTTTTCTGGCTTACGTAGAAAATAACTGATATGAAAATTTCTCAATTTTAAATCATTTTAACTTTTTGAACAGCTTGGTAGCAAATCCAAATGCCAGGAGATTTCAAAAAAAAGTCTGTCACTTTGAAGTACAGTCGAGCCCACTTAATGAAATAGCCATTTTGCCACGAAAAAATATTCTAATAAGCAGGATATTCCATTATCCGGGATTAAAATAATGCATTATAGTGGTTTGGTACATTAAAAATATATTATATTAAGCGGAACTCGACTGTACAATAAAAATCTGTGAAAAAAAAGAGAGAGAGAAAAGAAAAGAAAATCCTACACTGTTCAAAAGTTCTTTCTTTTATCTTTGGCAGGTAAAATAGGAGAAGAGATATTTTATGAGAAATATCAAACTTATTTCTTTGCAGGTATCAAATAATCTACAAGATTTTCTATTGCTTGTGTGTAACCAGGGCAGCCTAAAAGCCATGTCAGCCTAGTTGGAACCTAGAGAGACCTAGCTAGGAATTTGAGTAGTGTGAATTTTCTTGGGGGAACAGGCCCATCAACCAAACTTTCAAGGGGCATGCCTTGGCCCATGGTGGCCCCTGTGTGTGACTAAGCTTTATTATAACTTTTAGTATACCAAGGACCTAAATACCATACATTATATAATTCTTAACTCTTTACTGAGAGATATAAGTAGTTTTGTTTCACACAAGTTGATTTTTACTCTGGAACTAAATTATGCAAATGACTCAAAAAAAAAAAAAATATTATTTTTAAAGCTTGGGTGACCAACTGCCTAAATCTTAAACTCACTGGGAGAGGGGGGGGGGGATATCTTGTTAAAATATCATATTGTGGCATTCTTTCAAATAAAAAGTCTCAGAGACATTATTGATAAAAGGAAATATATTTACAAGTTCATTATAAAAATGTGTATATATATATATATATATGTACATACAAAATTTCATGGCAGACACATCTCAGCTGTATATGAAGATTTAACTTTCAATAATGAACAAAAGTCACTTTTACAATAATAATTTCTACACAACCCTTTTCTTTTTAATAAACACATTTTATGAACAGTAATCTGTAACCCCTTACAAAAAGCTTATTAGAAAACAACAAAATGGTGATGCAAACTCAGCGTTGTCTATAAAAAAAAGGATTCACATATATACAGGTGCACTTACAAAAAGGTTTTTTTCTTATGATGAAATTCTTAATTAAAACAATGAAAAAAAAAATTAGCTAACTGATTACTTTCTTAGGAAAAATGAATATCTATATATATATAAAAGAAAGTCGTGTTAGTTACACTATTTATAACTTAAGAACGCCTGTACCGATATGGCTAAAAACTGGTGGGTAGGTAGCTTAGAGGCAGGAAACGGACATAGGCTATAATTTATGTGTGTCAGTTACATAAATAGAAAAAATGTCGCATTGACTTCGTCTTTTTACGAAGCCTTTTTTGACACCTCCATGGCTGAACGACATAAAGCACACGCTCTGGCAGCTTCTGGAGCGCAGTAAACAGGTTGTAAGTTAGCTTTGTGTTGAGTGTTATTTGACTTTTTTGTGAGGTAAATTATAAACAAACGCGTTACTTCTCTTGAAATTTATATGTGATAAGCTGTCAGAAATGATTGCTCATTCCGAGGAGGATCCCAACCTATATGCTTCTTTTTAATAGACTTAATTTTCGGATCCGTCTTGCATTTTTCATGACCATCAACAAATCACAAGGCTAATCCTTAAAAGTTTGTGGTTTGAATCTAAAACATCACTGTTTTTCCCATGGTCAATTATATGTGGCATGTTCACGGGCTGGAAGACCATCTGCGTTGTTTGTTTTTGCGCCTGATAATAAAACAAAAAATGTTGTGTATCACAAGGTACTTAAGTGAAGAGCAACCTATGTACTGAAATACAGAAACAATAATGAATGGTTAATGTAGGTACTTATTATTATTTATTTATTTTTTTTGTATTTTCTAATAATAAAAAACTTAATAAATTCAAAAATTTGCTTATTTATTGTTTTTAAGGCGGAACAGGGTTCAGCGGGTCTGCTAGTTTTTATTAAAATAAGAATCTTCAGTTACAACTTGCTGTAAGGAATTCAGATGAATTAAAATACCTTTTTTTCACTAACCAAAAACAGAAAAAAAAACATTTTGAATATAAATATTCATTCCTGATTTAGATTTAAATTACAGTAATATTTCTGAGAAAAAATCCCCTTTTTTTTTAAATTCAGCTACAGTATTTTAAATTTCAATTGTTTGAAAATAGATGGCGTCAACTTAATTGTTTTACTTGAATAGCATTATGTTGTTCACCTGTTCTCACACAGTAATTTATTTTTATTGCACTTAAAAATAAATACTAATTTTTAAATAGTATAACTTTGATTTTCTAAGGGAGCAAAAATCTAAAGTTAAAAGGCAATAATCATACCAGATACAGGAGAAAAAATATTAAGTTTCATAAGTATTTGATCTACAAAAAAAAAAAAAAAAATCCCTCGTCAATTCATATTATCTACCTGTTTAGTGCCAAAGTTTAGATGAAGTAAATTTTGAACAAATTTGAAGATTTATTTTAGCAAAGATGATAGTTTTCTGCTATTTGACGTGTATTTTTATTTATTTATTTTTTTTTTTTTTGAAAATTTTTAAAGCAAAAGCTAATGTAGAAAGTAAATTGTTGCAAAAAGGCAAGCTTTTAAGTAATGAAAAATACAGTTCAATAAAAAAGATGCAAGTCCTTCACCTTCAAAAATATAGCCAGAGTCTGTGGCACGTAAGAATAAAATTTTGAAAAAGGATTTTTTTTCTTTGGGAGAGGAAAGAAAGTAGTTTGGAATTTCCTACATTGCTGTACTTCACACTCACTTTTCTTTTTAGCGCACCATTTTTACCAAATTCAAATTAAACAGATGTTCACATCTGTTTAATTTGAATTACGAACTTATAAGATGAGAATGATATACCTCCTACAGCACCAAAGCTATATCATACTGAAACTAACTAGAATAATAATAACAAAAAAAAAAAAAAATCCTTGGTAGAAACACCTCATGTGCCTGAAACTAGCATACCTTTTCATGTGCTGAAATCATAAGTAAGGAAAAGTTCGACTCTTTACTCTCTGAATCACTAACATTATTCCAATAATATTTTTTCACCTTAAAATCACATTACAGTCCAAATCTATCTGGCTTCCTTCTAGGGGTGGAATCATTTGATCTACCAGGGGTGAAAATTTGCATCTTTTTACGTGAAGAAGAACTTATTTCTTGATCCTGGATTTTCTTCATTTGAATTTCTTTTTCAGCTATTGCCATTTCTTCTTCCATTTGAGTTTGACTCATTTTTGCTAGTCTGCGGTTTTCTATGCGGGAGCGAGTAGATTCCTTTATACTATAAAACATAGGGCCAAGTTCAGCTAGCCAGTATCCATCTACAGCGGTTACACACTGCATATATTCTTTACTAGTCATAACTAGTTCATGATATACTATGTAGTCTGGAGTATAGCCCATCCCAAAAAGTGCACTAGTGGGATGCAGATGACACGGCATACCGGTACGACAGTTTACGTATTCACCAATACCTTTAAGTCTTGCAGCCTGATGAAAATATGCAGAACAAATGCACTTGCGAATTATGTCCCATTCTGTGCCACATGATTCAAGAGGCAATTTCTGTTGCATCATAATTTCTTTCATCTGCTGCCGAACCTCACGAACTTTTCTCATAGCTTTGACATGTATAAAATGTTCATTGCACCAAGATGATGAAAAATTATGTTGTTTCCATTGTAAATAAACATTCAAAAATGTGAGATGATCACTTTCAGGAACTTGGAACTTTTCACGAGCCAAATCGCTTTCTTCTTCACGTCCCTTTGGACGGTAAAAAATTGCTGGTACTGACAGCATGGAAACAATAATCAATATGTCTGAACTGCATTTCATATCACAGGAGACTATCAACATTTTAGACAGTGGGGGATCTAAAGGAAATTCAATCATACTGCGACCTAAAGAAGTTAAACTGCCAATATTATCTAGCGCACCTAATATCCACAATTGATACATTGAATTTAACATATTGTCTTCAGGAGGAGGATCCATGAAATGAAACTGAAGTAAATTTTGAACCCCAAGTGATTTTAAAAGAAGCACAACATTTGCTAAATTTGTCCTTTGGATTTCAGGCACTGTCGTCATCAACATTTCATTTTTATATTGACTTTCTGTATATAAACGGAAACAATGTCCTGGCCCTGTCCTTCCAGCCCTACCTGATCTTTGATTTGCATTAGCCTGGCTGATGGGATATATCTGCAGGGCATCCATACCTATTCGAGGATTGTAAACTTTTAATTTACAATACCCACTGTCAACAACAAACATTATTCCATCAACCGTTAGAGATGTTTCAGCAATATTTGTCGCAACAACACATTTTCGAACTCCATCGGGAGCTTTTTGAAATATTTTCGCCTGCAAATCACTTGGCAATTGTGAATAAATAGGTAAAATTGCAAGCTGTGGAGCATTTTCTATTTCACCAAGTCTTTCTGAAACTAACTCACAAGTTACTTCAATATCTTCTTGACCTGGCATGAAAACTAAAATGTCACCAGTAGTTTGCTGTAAGTGAATTTGTAATACTTGTTTTACAGCAGCATCGACATAATCTTCAATTGGATTTTTACTAAAAAATAGTTCTACAGGAAAAGTTCTCCCAGGTATTATAAAGGAAGGTACATTTCCAAAAAAGTTAGCAAATTTAGTAGCATCCATAGTAGCTGATGTCACTATTAATTTTAAGTCTTGCCTCCTAGCAATAACTTCCCTTAGTAAACCAAACAAAACATCAGTATTAAGTGATCGTTCATGAGCTTCGTCCATTATAATAGCACTGTAATTATCTAGATCTGATTCTCGCAATGACTCTCTGAGTAAAATACCATCTGTCATGTATTTTATGATAGTTTTCTCACTTGTACAATCTTCAAATCTTATAGCATATCCAACTTCTTCTCCCAACTGTTTACCCATTTCATCTGAAACACGCTTAGCAACTGACATTGCAGCTACTCTACGAGGTTGAGTACATCCTATCATTCCATATTTACTGTAACCATCTTCATGTAGGTATTGTGTCAGTTGGGTTGTTTTACCCGATCCTGTTTCACCAACTATAATAATGACACTATTGTCCCTAATAACGTTCAGCAATTCTTGTCTCACTGCAAATACTGGTAAATATTGCCTTTGTTGTGTTATGGACTTCTTTCGAGCAAAGTCGCTACTAGCTTCAGTCTTATTTTTCATATGTTCTGCAAATTTATGTTCTTCTTTGTAATCAGTATTATCTTCTACATCTTTATCTTCCTTGTCATCTACTTTTTTTATTCCCATAATATCACCTAATCTAGTACCCGCTAGCTCCCATTCTTTCTTTTGGGCCTTTCTCCTTTCCTTTTGTTCTCTGAATGTCCGAACAGCAAGACTACCTTTACGAGCAATAATAGCCATATCTGATGTTGGATCTTTGACAGGCACAACAGGTTCTGGCTGCTTGGTAAAAACAATTCTTCCATCTAAGAATGGTGGAACAACATTCTGAACCAGCAAATGTACTCTGGCTTCATTATCTTCTTCAAAATCTTCATCATAATCTAACTTCTGTACAACACCACTAGTTAACATTCGATTAGTTTCCCACTTTTCATTATCCTTATGAATTTGTCTCTGTTGAGCAGACATTCGTTTTTTCTTTTTTTGCTCCAAAGCTTCCTCTTTCTTTTTAGTATATTCAGCAGACATACCAGCAAAAGGATTATGATTTTCATCATAACCTTCATCAATCGAATACCATTCCCTATCCAATCTTTTTATTTCTTCTTCCCAATCCATCTTTTCTTCTTCTGTAGACCAAGGAATTTTTTCATCTCTAATAGAATTCATGGGAGTTGCTCCAGAGTGCTTTCTGTCACGAGCCCAATCATTATACTTATAAGCTGGAGTGGGAGTAGGGGAATCTGGAATTCTATGACGACTTCTACTACGATGACTTCTATCACTCCTTCTGTCAGGAGAGCTCATAGGTGAGGGAAGATCCCAAGATGATTTATAGTTTGGAGTAACATCATCTTCATCCCAGCCAGAACGTGAAGGAGAGTCTCTTGGATGTATTCGAGGAGAAGGAGGTTCGTCCCGATATGGTGATTCACTTTGTCTCCTAGATGAACGACTTGAATGTTGTGATCTTCTCGATCGGCTGCTTTCTCTACCGTGTTTACGTTCATGTCTTTCTCGTTCATATTCTTTATCATCTTTATGACGTTTATGTTTCGAAGAAACATACAATCCTCTTTCTTTTTCACGCTTTTGTCTTCCATGCATTCGTTTTAAGTATTCTTCATTCACACCACCAGTGTGTGTCGGTGTTTCATCTTTTGATGTTCTGTATTTCCTCCTTTTGGCATCATCTCTGTTTTCAATATCTTGTTCGTCATACTTTTTCCTGTCTGAAGAAAACTTTTCTTTCAATCTTTCTCTTTCTTCTAAATCTTTTTCTTTCCTCCGCTTCTCAGCTAAAACATCTAACCCTAACAATGATATTTTTGGAGCTGGAACTTTAAACAAATCATCATTATTTGTTTTTTTCTTTATGATAAGACCACCAACTTGATTTCCGCTACCTTCAAGTCTGTGAATCGATGAAGAAAGTTCAATACTCATATTTGCCGCATTAGTGCTTGACTTCTTGTTTGACAAGGGAAATCTAGAGGGAAAAAATTCAGTTAAGTTCTTGTACATAAAATGAGACAGTCAATTTAGAAGTTAAATATCTGGTACACATTTCTCATACAGTTCATACTTTATTACAGTAATTAAAATATTAATTTCATTTAAATAATTTAACAATGTTATAAAACTCCCTGTAAAAGGATACATCATTATATTGAAAGGGGGACAAATATGACACTTTTTGGATGCAATGCTTTCAAAAGATTTCCAGTTATACCCCAATTAGAACAGGGATCTAAATTCTTTTTGGAAAATAAAAGACCTTAATCTTAACTTTTTTAAGTTAAAATTACAGATGTATTGATTAATCCACTATAAACTTTAATAAGCCTCCATGCAATTATTTACTATGGCCAATTATAATAAACTAATTAACTGGAAGATTCTTTTTTTGTTAAAATTATTTTTGCCTAGAACAAGAAACTTTGTTGAAAAAGTGTATCACATCTACCAATATTTTTGAACTCCTGCTGTTGTGCCCCTATCTGATTCCAAATCTACTACATTTGGAAAATACAAATGGATAAAAGTTACATAGAAAATTCAAAATGAAACTGAAATTTCAACGGAAAAAGCAATGAAGAGAAAAAGAATTTGTAAAAAAAAAAAGTATATTTATTGGACTAAAAATGAGTTATCAACTTTGTCAAATTTCTTATCTCTGCACATTGATGATAATGAGCTGCACAGGCCATGTATCCCTTTCATGATATCTACAAACAATGACGTCTCAATTATGTAAGCTACAATAGTAAGGTAGCAGTGATCTATGACATAAATATTGTCCATTAGTCCATTGCAGGCTTAAGAAGCCAATTATTTGTTTATATTTTAGATTGGACTTGTAACTGCATTTAATTTGCTTAGTTCACATTTTAAATGATAATAACTAAAGTGCTGATTAGATATTTTTCATTTGTACATCGATTATTTTCTATCAAGTTGTCCTTCAAAATATGATAAATAAAAATCATGTTTTTTGACAAGAATTTTTTTAGTATTTTATTATTGCTAGATGACCCGCCCAAAGCTTTTGCACTAGATAGTACTATACTAGCTGCCAGGGCAGCTAGATTAGCTTCCTGCGGCATGTTGATGCATAACGTCCCCCCTCTCTAACTTTTACCTCATTCTGAAGTTTTATTTGATATAATTTAATGTTCATTCGATTTCAAGACGTACCACGAACGTGGCCCGGCGTTGCACGGGCACTTCGTGCCCTGAAAGTAGTGAGGAAAATGTCAAACTACTCCCCGCCAAGGCGGCTCGCTAACAGGCGCTTCACGCCTTTACTTTTTTCCTGTATAAAAAAAATCATTCGAATTATTGAGATGCTTCGCGCCTTCAAGATGGTGAGGAAAGTTTCAGTAAGTTCAGCTCGCTCAAAGGAGAAAAAGCAGACATTGATACTCAGTTTTTAATATAAGTAGATGGCTCTTCAACAAATGAATGTTTCAAAATATTACAAGTAGCTAGCGATAAAAATACTATGGGCCGAATTCAAGTGAAACACCATTGCAATCGCTTCGAGGCGATCGCATATTGCAATCGTTATTGGAAGTCGAATTCAAGTGAATTCGTTTCACTTGAATCCACAAATTTGGGAATTTGCGATTGCATTGGTGAGTTGCGGTCGTCCGTGTTTCACTTGAATTCCTGCCTAAGGAAGTCGCCCGCTTATGAGTTTCGTGTTTGATTTAGTTAAGCCTTCATTCAAAATTCTCATTTTCATTTTTATTACTGTTTCATGGCATGGCAACCACGTTTTGCAATGCAAGAATTGATTTCATATTTAATCATTTATTAGGCTTAATCGCTTTAAACTTGACTACTTATTAATTGATATCTTCGCTAATTAAAATCGTATAATTATATAGATTGAAACTAATGAAGCTTGAAAAATTACCTATCTATCGGTACCTGGTTCGACTTTCAGTTCATTGGCGTTCAGGAGAAAGAAGCGTGACATAGAAAGATAGATAGAAAGAAAGATAGTTAGAAAGAAAGATAGTTAGAAAGATAGTTAGAAAGATACTCAGTTTTTAATATAAGTAGATTTAAAAATTTGATTTATTTAAACAGGCACATAGAGAATTGCTTATTTTCGCTGATTTAAAAGAAAATGAAATTATGCCTTCATCTTGTATTTTTATGACTTATTAAGAAATATTATTCATGCTAAAATAAACATTTTTTTACGGTTTCTCCCTAGGGGAAAATTTTTGAAAAAAAGTTTTAAAATTCTGCATTTTGATGCCTTATATGGGGCAATTCAGATTTCAAAAATATGTTGGGAAAAAGGCAAACAAAAAGCTTAGAAATATAATATTCTGCATTCTTTTGCAAATTAAGGTCATTCAATTTTTTGTTTTTATTTTTTCGTAGTTTAACAAACGGTTGACATTAATCGTCAGAGATGAAGGACAAGGGAGGAGAAAAGATTAACACATTATCACTTGCTTACATCAGTTTTCAGAATAGTTACATAGTAGTTTTTGATCAGTACCCCGACTCACCGACAAACATAGCACTTAATATAAAATGACCAATAGTATGAAACGCATAAAATCCTTTAAAAGAAATATTGTAGAGATTTTTTAAAAAATTAATGAGAGAGTACTATTTTGGCCATTCAGTTAATTCGTAGTTTATTTGCTAAGAAATAGTATTGAACTTTTTAAGGAGTTTCAAAAAGGTATTGAATGATTTTCAGACTCTAGATTCTAGAATAGTTAAATTAATTATTTAAAGCACTTTATTTGCACTTTCCAGTCTCTGACGTTTTAATAGTTGATTGCAGTCTAAGGAAATTGCTAAAACTTTGAAAGACACACCTGTTTTAAGTTAGAAATAGATATTAAAAAAATATTTCTTAAAACGACAATTTCTTTTTCAATCACAAGTACTGTAGAAAAGGAAAAAGAATAAAGGCAGTGTAATATTTTTTCTTGTGCTCAACATATTAATAAAGGAAGCATTTACAAAGAAATTTCCAAAATACTGAATCCAGTATTAATAAATAGTCAGAAATGAAACATGTGAGTCAAAAAAAATTATTTTAGGAAATATGCTAGAACATGATTTTTGCATTTCAAAGGAGGATTTTTTATTATTTTTTTAAATCAAGGAGCTAAATTGACTTGCTACCCCCCCCTGACCCCCTTTGTGTTAGAAACTTTAAAATTTAAAGTATACAATAATTACAGTTTAAAAAATTTCAAGGTTTCCAAGCATTTGTGAATGAATTTTCTTTAAAGTAATTTTTTTCCAGCATTAGGTGGTCCCCAACAAAGTGGAGGCTCTGTGAACATACCCAATTTTGTGTGGTCTTGTTTGTTGGAGCCATGTTTAGCTATTAAAATCTCTCAGGGTTACAGATGCTCATAAATTGGGACCAATAAAGTACCCTCCAGATCGAAGCAGGGCCGCCGAGAAGCAGTATCAACCTAGCCGGAAACTAGGGGCCCGACCCTTAGGGGAGAGAGTAGAAATCGTAGTGGTACAAGTTTTATGGGGGAGGGGGGAGCCCGCCGACGAAACTGACAAGTAGCTTGCCTTGAGTCTGAATTGATTTGGGGAAGTGAACACGAAGTGCTAGTAAGAATCTTGCTTTTAAGCATATTTTTTCCAGCTAATCAGAATTTGAATTGTTAATTTTTTTTTGCACTTATTCAAATATTGCTTTTAAGCATATTTTTTCCAGCTAATCAGAATTTGAATTGTTAATTTTTTTTTGCACTTATTCAAATTTTTACTCGTTTAATACAAAATTAAGAAGAAAAAACTTTTTTTTTGCAATTTGAAATTCCAAAAAAAAAAAAAAGATTCTCTTTTTCATTACATTACAAAACATTTTGGGTTTGGAAAATACCTACTTCCGCTAAAATCTTCCCCACTGCCAACTCCTCGCCAGTATGAGCAGTTCTTTTAAATTGTTTCTAGTCCTGTTAGGCGGGAAGTTTTTTTGCTCATGAAGCCACCATCTCACTTCTAAAAGACAGGGGTGCAGAATATGTCCGATCCGGCGATCCTAGATCGGGGGAAATTTTGGTCTTTTGGGGAAATTTTTTACGAAAAATAAAAGTGAATCGGGAAACCTCTTTTCTAAATTATAATTATTTCTTCTTTTTAAAATGAGTCGCAAGTGATTTTCCGCTTTCCCATAAACAATATATAAATACAACATTTTTTAGTTAATGTGCTTTTATTGATAAGTATTATGTATATAACTTAGCTTATGGAGAAACAAATTGTAATTGATTGAAATATATTTCACTGGCAGTGATGCAAAATTAATTTTTATCTAAGCTTATATATATCGTTAAATTTTGGGGAAATTTTTTCACAGATTGGTGGAAATGTTGCATGGGAAAACATGTTCTGCACCCCTGCTCAAAGCTTCAGCATAGCAGTATACTAAAAACAATTTAAAAGAACTGTCCATACTGGTAAGGAGTTGGCGATGGAGTAGATTTTAGCGGAAGTAGGTGTGATGAAAGAAGAAAACACGGAAGATGGTAGTTTGGCCCAAACTTGGTAGACAAACTAGATATGCTAACTTTTTAAGGCTGAGAGCTTTTTTTTTTTTTTTTTTTTTTTTTTTTTTTTTTTTTTTTGAGGGAACCAGTTTAACATTTTCTTGGCAGAGATTTCTTTACAACAGGGTTGTTTTTGGGGAGATAAGATGTATACATTCTGTTAAATAAATAAATCAGACCACAAAAAAAAAAAAACATTAAATGTTCCACTAAAGTGTACAGTAATAAGCCAAATAATAATAATTGAAAAAGAAACATGAAATGTAACTTTGAACAGTTCATATAAAATGAAACCTTAAAAGAATACAAAAAAGGAAAATCTTAGATATGTTGAAAATTATGATAACTGGGTGACTCATAATTATTTCTCAATTGCAGCCTAATTTTTACCGCCATAAGCGCTTATGCATCAGATTTCTGACATTGCAAGAATAAATGATTGTATTACAAGATTTGATGACCGCATCAAACACCTAAAAATCAAAACTGTTGACCAAAATTTTATGTTAGAAAACGCTACATGAAGAAAACTAGAAAACGTTAAATTCTTTACCACGAACAATGAAATGTAGTGCATAATTCCTAATTTTTTTCATGAAATGTGCATTGATTTTGCACCTTTTAACCCCACCAGCAACATTTTGAAATGACGGGCATGTTACACAAGAGTAAAAATAGTTAATTTTTAACTTACCACTCCCGATCAGATAGAAACTCCGTTGTTTAAACTGACTTAAATTGGAAATGACAAATTAATCGCTGATAATACTAAGAACTTTTTTTAATGCACACAGTAATTATATCACGTTAGGCACAACTTTCAGCATCCCTAAAACTTTTTGCTATTTCGGAATAAAAGTCAAGCAAAGTTATAATTATGCACAAGTTAACTTAAAGTTGGAAAACTATAGAATGATGTTTAATAACACATTAGAAGAACAAAGCATTTTTCATAGTCACATTTACAGAATTATGACCAGCATAACCTAATATTTAACAAAATTAAAGCTCTGTTCCAATCATAAACAAAACTATAATCACAAATACAGTTACTATATTTTAACATGAAGAATTTTATTTGAGTCAATCGAAATTGAATGTGTTGATTTAATTACGTGTCAAACTAAACTGCTTAACATCCAAATTACTTTAAAAGTTTCAGTTATGATCTTTTCAGAAGTAATATATTAACCTTCTTATCCAGCTCGACTGTCAGCTCTTAACTGTGACTGTATTGTATCTTGATTACGACGAAGTTTTGATTTTGACGTGTGATAATTATCAAAATAAAGATAAATTTATGAATTTGAATAAAAATGCTGTCACAAGTCGTTAGTAATTGTTTTCGAAAATCTTTGTTGAACGTAAAATCTATCAGAAATCAAGTATTTCGTAAAAACATGTCGAGTATTTCCAGCTATCAGTATGAAACAATATCTGTGACTTCTAATCAAGAATATGTCTTACATGTTGAATTAAATCGCCCAGATACTTTAAACGCAATGAACAAAATTTTTTGGCATGAAATTTTAGATTGTTTTCGAAAAATCAAAGATGATAAAAATTGCCGTGTAAGCATCATTTCCGGAGCTGGAAAAATGTTTTCTGCAGGAATAGATTTTAATGATATGTTGGATTTAACATCCAAAATTGTAAGTAAAGAAGATATTGCTCGGAAAGCAAAGTATTTGCAGTCTATTGTTGAACAATATCAGATGTCTTTCACTGCAATCGAGGATTGCCAGAAACCTGTCATTGCAGCAATTCATAATGGTTGTTATGGAGCAGGTGCCAATTTAGCTTGTGCCTGTGACATACGTTATTGTACAGAAGATGCACAGTTTGTCATCAAGGAAATTGATATAGGTCTTGCGGCTGATGTTGGTATATTACAGAGAATGCCAAAAGCAGTTGGCAATGATAGTTTACTTCGTGAATACATTTACAGCTGTGAAAAAATTGGGTCTGGTGAAGCCAAGGAAATTGGCATTGTAAGCAAAATATTTTCTTCTAAAGAGTTAATGTTAGAAGCTGCTAATTGTCTTGCTGGTAAAATAGCATCTAAAAGTCCAGTTGCTGTACAGGGGACAAAAATTGCTTTAAATTATTCTAGAGATCATTCAGTTAAAGAAGGGCTGGAATTTATGACACTATGGAATATGACCATGTTACAAAGTGAGGATGTTTTAAAAGCAGCAGAGGCTACCATAACAAGATCTAAAACTCCACCTAAATTTTCAAAGTTATGAAATGTAATTTTCTTTTATGCGCCATCTGTTTTTTGCACTAAAATCACTTATTGTAACTGCAACATATAATATATACGTTACTGATCTTACAGCAAAAGAATGATGAAAGTCAAGCGCAAACAGTATTGCTTATTTATAACTATTTTTATACATATTTTAATATTTCTACATTATACCTACGTTGGATTGATAACATTTCATAGTCACAAAATTTTTCATGTATTTTGCTACAAAATGTAAGACTTTAATGCTTTGAAATAAAATATAAGTTGTCTCATTACTATTTCTTTGTTTTTTCCTTTCCCCAAATTATTAACATTTAAAACTTTTTACTTGACTTATGCTATGCTTCAGATTTTCCATAATTTATTTCTTGCTCTGCAGTATGCTAATATTATAATTGCTGTTTTGCTATTTAGAGTTTGTTTTTGGGATTCCTTAAAAGTTACTGGTTATTAGTCTTATTTTACACACAGTGTTAGAATTAATTGGTCGGGAGTAACACTTTTTGACCAAAAATCTTGATTTGATGCTTAGTTGCCCAACCATACAGATAAAATTTGCTGCCTAATTTAATGGGTTACATTGAAGCTTTTCTTTCCCGACTCTTTTTGATTAAGAACCCCTGATTGATGTAAAAGTTTCTTTGCAGGTTGTGATTTTAAGTCCAATCCATCTTTATGTTTGACGAATAACTTTTTACGAAAATAGTCAACTCACCGTAATTTTACACCCAATAATCATTTTGTCTGTAGAAACTTTGCATACCTAATTTTCATTGCATTATTTTTTATGTAGTTAATTATTTTAATATAGTTAAGTAATTTTTAAAAAATAAATGCATTTTTTTTATTGTTTTTATTCCTTGTCGAATTCTGCGTGATTGCAGTATGACTTTGTAGTTACTTCCTTTTTCTTTCTTTTTTTTTTTTTGAAAAGTTTTTCTGTTTTTTCAACTTG